>JAHREE010000324.1:2508056-2542672 GCA_033628505.1 Tringa tobata | reverse complement strand
GGGGGGACAGGGGAAGGGTTGCTTAATACCTTCCATTTCAGGGAACTTCTGCAGCAATTTATATGAAACTGTTCTGGGTGCCATAAGGTGTCTTGGTCCCTGTTTGGATCCTCTGGAGGTCTGGATTTGGGGAGCATTGGAGAGCTCCAGCTCTGAGCAGCGGGTGGCTGTGCCTGTTGATTGTGTTCCAAATCTCAAGTGTCAGCATTTTAATTTTCCATCTTTCTCATGCATTTGAGACTCTTGTATTGTGTTTCCTTTCCTAAAGACTTTAGAAGACAGCGTCCCTAGGCCAAGAGCTAAGCTAACTAAACCAGAGGCTGTGAGTGTGTTGTTATGAAGGAGATAGGATATCTCCTGAGATTTCTCAGCCTTCAGAGAAACACTAGGGGGAAAACACCTTTTTGGTTTCTCCTGTCTATCCTGTCATCTTTCCCCTCTGGCCTGTAGGAACTTGAGGAAGCGTGGGAGTTCAGATGACAAGAAGTAGCAGGATTTGTTGTGAGCAAGACCTCTAATTTTATTTATTTATTTGCTTTTATTCATTCCCCCCCTTCCCAAGTTGGCAGCAGCCAGCAGCAGGCTTGCCGTTGACATTAGTAAGTGGGAGAGGGATAAGGCAGTGGATGTCCCCGTGAGTTTCTCTGCTGCTGGTGAGCAGCCGCGGCCCAGCTCCGCAGCCCATGCAGCCAGCTCGGTGACAGAGCCGGGTGGTCTGCTCCGTGCCCACTCTTTCTCCTGAGGTAACTCCTCACCTCCTTCTGGGCTTTGCTCAGGAAGCTGCCACTGCAAACCCATGCACCTTCTGAAGATGGAACGCAGTCCTGCACAGTATCCTCCTGGAGAAACTGGCTGCCCATGGCTTGGATGGGAATACTCTCCACTAGGTTAAAAACTGGCTGGAGGCCGGGCCCAGAGAGTGGTGGGGAATGGAGTTAAATCCAGTTGGTGGCCGGTCACAAGTGGTGTCCCACAGGGCTGGGTACTGGGGCCGGTTCTCTTTAACATCTTTATCAATGATCTGGATGAGGGGATCGAGTGCACCCTCAGTCAGTTCACAGGCGACACCAAGCTGGGTGAGAGTGTCGACCTGCTGGAGGGTAGAGAGGCTTTGCAGAGGGATCTGGACAGGTTGGATCGGTGGGCTGAGACCAACATGATAAGTTTCAATAAGGCCAAGTGCCGGGTCCTGCCCTTGGGTCACACCAACCCCCTGCAGCGCTACAGGCTGGGGGCAGAGTGACTGGAGCTGCCTGGCAGAAAAGGAACTGGGGGTGTTGGTGGACTGTGGGCTGAAGATGAGCCAGCAGTGTGCCCAGGTGGCCAAGAAGGCCACCAGCATCCTGGCCTATGTCAGGAACAGCATGGGGAGTAGGACCCGAGAGGTGATCATCCCCCTGTACTCGGCACTGGTGAGGCCTCAGCTCAAGTCCAGTTTTGGGCCCCTTACCACAAAAAAGACATTGAGATGCTGGAGTGGGTCCAGAGAAGGGCAACGGAGCTGGTGAGGGGTCTGGAGAGTAAGTCTTATGAGGAGAGGCTGAGGGAGCTGGGGGTGTTCAGTCTAGAGAAGAGGAGGCTGAGGGGAGACCTTCTCACGCTCTATAACTACCTGAAGGGGGGGTGTAGAGAGGCGGGGGTTGGTCTCATCTCCCAAGTCACAGGAGATAGGACAAGGGGAAATGGCCTCAGGTTGCACCAGGGGAGGTTTCGATTGGATATTAGGAAAAATTTCTTCATGGAAAGGGTTATCAGGCATTGGAATGGGCTGCCCAGGGCAGTGGTTGAGGCACCATCCCTGGAGGTGTTCAAAAGACGGGTTGACATGGTCCTTAGGAATATGGTTTAGTGATTTTTATTGGTTTTTTTTTTTTTTTTTTCGTCAGAGTTAGGTTGATGGTTGGACTAGATGATCTTTAAGGTCCCTTCCAACCTAGACTATTCTATGATTCTATGATTGAGCGTTTCTCAGCCCTGAAACTGGTCATTATTTGAAACGTGAGGGGTTTTGAGTCTCTTGACCCAGACACGCCAGCTGCTCTGCAGCAAAATACAAGTAAACTACATAACCTTCATAAGCCTTCCTGTCGCACCATCCTACTGTATTTGTCTTTCTTTTTTTTTCCCCCTCTTGTTCCTGTCAGCCAAATCAGAATAAGGCCTCACACTGAGGGAATGCACTGCAAATCATCTGATTATTAACTTTATGGCCAACGCACAGCCGTGGGGATGCTGCCGGGGCTCCCCCTGCTCCCGTGTCACTGCGCCGCCTGAAGCGGTGGTGGGGAGGTGGTGTCTGGAAGAAACGAACCGCTTGTGTTTTTCTGTGCATCATGTCTTTGGAGTAAAACCGCTGCTAATCTGACAGGATATTTGCCAGGAATTGCTAGAAAATAGAAATGTGTGGGCCTAGTACACGCAGAGCAGCCAGTGGAAAATTGGCAGGGCTGGTGCAGCACAGTGCTGGCTTGATTTCACTTCATGGATGAAAATTGGCGGTTTGGGACTGATTTTCTAACCCCTCCTCATCAGATGTGAAATCACAAAGTGTCATGAGAGACGGCGGCATTTGTTTACTTCTGGATCTTTTAGGTTTTAATAAAATAAGCCCAAAGAGAGAGAGAGCGGTGCTACATCACGCAGAGAGATTCGTTGTTTGAGGTTTGCTGTGAAATAGGATTGCAGTCATCCTTGTAACATTTTTCTTTCACTTTCTGGAAACAGAAGAAGGGATTCTCCTCCACTGACACTGAAGGACAGCCCAAAGGGGAGAAACAGCAAGTCGGGTAGGGGTAATAAACACGACGTGTGGTGCAGCTGAAGCGCTGCTGCACCCAGAGCCTTGTGGCCGTGGCTGGGGAGCGTGCCTTCACCCGCCCACATCCCAGCATCTGGGCCTTCTCCGGGACTTGCTGTCTGCGAATGGGTGCAGGCAGTTGTGTTCTCATTTCCATAAGCCCCATCATTAGCACAGCTGAGGTAATAAAAGCCCTGCTGCTGGCACGGCTGGATGGTGCACAACTAGAGCTGCCTCTTGCCTAACTGGCGAAGGGTGTGGGACAGTTGAGTGCATGTCAGTCTCTATCCGTGTGTGTGAGCACCTCAGGAGGAATTATTAGCTTGTGTAACAAAAGTCTTGTGCAAGAAATGGAGTCTGACATTGGGACAGGTGGACTTAATGCATACGGTATGTTTTCTCCCCACATAAAGCAGGCTTAATAATTAAAGACAAAGGAGGAAATGGGAATTTCCTGACTGGATGGTAGTGGCGCAACAACATAGTAGCCTCAATCCATCTTATTCTTGTCTGGCTTCCCTGAAAGGGCTAACAGTAGTCTGGAAGCGAGTGGGAGCTAATGAGAACAGAGGCAAGCCTAATAGTTAAATGCAATCTTTCTGAGTAGGCACTACTCTGGTTTATGTGAGCTGGATGTTCTTTGTGGTACAGCTGGCGTACGGAGCCATAGTCTTCCAGGCAGTGCTTTCATTTGTTTATTTTTCCCATAGTTTTAATGGCCTTCCAAAAAAAAAGGAAGCTGCCTATTCACCCCCCCCGGCCCTGATGCATTCAGTTGGCAAAGAAGGGTGGTGACATCTGCTGTGAGAGGCCGCCCAGCTGATGGGGAGAGCTGGGATAGCTTCCTAGTTCTCTGCAGTAGGAGCTGGTGGTGGAGGTGGGGAAGACTGATGGACCCTTTGCTACTGCTGGTTAGTAAATAAGGGGAACAGCACATGCCAGCATGCCTCGCCTCCAAAGGGATAAGCAAATTTTCCCACAGGGTCCAGACCACAGTTGGTTTTCCGAGAGCCATCAAAACATCCCTGCTTTGTGGTGCAAACCCAATACCACAATGCTAGGCCAGAAAGATTGCTACTGTTTCTGACAGTGAAACGCTGTCAGATTGGAAGGAAGAGGCTTACAGTCAAGTGATGGTTTACTGTAACTGCCCACTTTGCTTCCATCTGTGAGGATAGTAGATACAGGATTTTATTGCACTGTGAAGCTTATGGTATGTTATTGCATTGAAGTTTGCTTAGAGACTTTGAGAGGTTTGCTCGGAGAAGAAGTTGAGGAGCATTTGCCTTCAGAATCATCACAGCTTATCCTGTTTGTATACAGTTTTATCCAATTATTTCTTCCTCTGCCCTACTTCTCTTATAACTCGAGATCATCATGGTTACAAACCACTACCATCTTCTTCTCTTTTTTGCTTTATGTATTTATTCATGGCACATCTTTAAAGTTGCAGAGGCAGCCTCCTCTTCCAGACTTAGCCTCATCTCACTGCTTTGCTATCAGCTGTTACCGGAGCAGTTAGTTTAGTAGCTTGTGGTCTGTGCAATTGGGTGCACAGCAGTCTGCGGGCAGAGGAGAAGGAACAATAAAGAAGTATAAACACAAGGGATCTGTTCGTGACAGCAGTTATTTCCTGGAGCTATGCAGAAACTACCGAATCCATGGTAAGCAATATCTAAACCTCATGCAACTGTTGCTGTTCAGGTGTGCAAAAGCTGACACAGCGAGTGCACGGTTTCCTGCTGGCTGAGTGTTTCACTGCATGGATAGGTGAACGGGCAGGTGACAGTGTTGAACGAGTGACGAGTGTCACTGCTGTGTGCCAAAGTGGAAGTGAGGTAGAAGCAATCTTGGCTTTCATGCTTTTGGGGTTCACCTGCTGCTTGGGAGAGGCAGACCAGCTCTAGGGAGGAGGCAGAAGCTTCTGGGCTGGAATGTGACAGTCTGGGGTATGGGGGGCTGCCCTGGGCTGTCACCATGGGCGCATGGGTGGAAGGAGACCCAGTTGGCACATGGGGAGGGACATGGGGAGCTGCATGCAGGTGGGAATTAGGTGGGCTGATGAGGAGAGGTGTTTTTGTGCTGAAAGGGTTGTGCTGGAGCTCCACGTCCTTCCGGGCTGGGCTGCTGGCTCCCTGGGGAGCACTGCCTCTTTCTGCATCCCCCCAAACCCAGTGCTCATCTCTGCTCTGTGCCAGTGGAGGTTTAAACACTCAAATAGCCTTAATATCTGAGGTGTCTGGGCCCTTATGGTTCTATTTCCTCTTGCAAAATGTCACTAAAGCTGTTTACTCTCTCAGAGGTGTTAGGAAAAGAGGTTAATCGGTATATGTGGTGTGCTCAGACCCCATCATGATAAAATGGAGTCTTGAGACCTGTTGAGAGGAAGGACAGTCATTGCTTTGCATCGTTGCTGTATGTCCTGACACATAACTGCAATGAATCCATTTATTCTTCTGCTGTAAGCTCTATTTTTTTCCTGAGAAGCACTGTCAGGTATTTATTTGATCTCTTCTCTGTTCACAAAAGCATGATTTGTATCCAGACTCTTAATTTAATTGAAGTGCTGGGATCCCATCTACCCACTGTTACAACCACAATGTGGCTAGTTATTCAGGTGAAATGCTGGGCCGTTAGTTTGAGCAGACAGTATTGCTAACGTAGGTGATTTAAAAAAACACTGAACATCACGGAAAGCCATGAACAGTGTCTGTGAAAATATGCGCTTCAGTGGACGTACCAACTCGGTTTTACACAACCATACACAACATCTCTCTCATTCCTTATGCGTTGAGGTTAATAATAATTTGGTTCATTTAAAGAATAATTGATTTTTCATCGCCTGACAATGAAAAAAATGTGTGTGTTTCTATTCCTTTTCTGGTATCTATATTGCTGATCTGAATTTGGTTGTTGGTTTTTTGTTTTTGTTTTTGTTTTTTTTAAGTAGAAAAAATTGTATGGTCATAGAATGGTTTGGAATGGACCTTTAAAAGTCATCTAGTCCCACCCCCTGCCCTGGGCAGGGACACCTCCCACCAGACCAAGTTGCTCCAAGCCTGGCCTTGAACCCCCCCAGGGATGGGGCAGCCACAGCTTCTCTGGGCAACCTGGGCCAGGCTCTCACCACCCTCACAGCAAAGAATTTCTTTATAATTTCTGATCTAAATCTACCCTCTTTCAGTTTAAAACCATTAACCCTCATCCTATTGTTCCACTCCCTCATACAAGAGTCCCTCCCCATCTTTCCTGTAGGTCCTCTTTTAAGTACTGGAAGGCTGCTACAAGGTCTCCCTGGAGCCTTCTCTTCTCCAGGCTGAACATGCCCAACTCTCTCATCCTGTCCTCATAGGAGAGGTGCTCCAGCCCTCGGATCATCTTTGTGGCCTCCTCTGGCCTCTCCCCAACAGGTCCATGTCCTTCTTATGTTGGGGGGGCCTGGACTGGTTTTAGTTATTTTATTATTTTTATAATAAAGCAATGCCGTGAATTCAGCAAGCTTTTTGACTTTATTGGAGAAAGTCAATGTGCAAAGTTTGTGCATGTGTTGTTTTATCAGAAGAAAATCCCCTGTTAATCCTAAGAACCAAAGTAATTTGGCACGTTTGCTAAACACAACTGGATGAAGCCATGGAATCCCTCTACCACCCTCAAATAGCTGCCTTGTTCTATTGCTAAAGCTGCTACTGATGGCTCTCCTAGCCTCCTACGCTTTTGCACGCCCTTGGGAGCCCCTCGGGTGGCTGGGGTGGTGTGGGGGGACAGCTTGGAGGGTGTTCAGGCCTCACCCATGTCTGCTTGGGAAGCCGCCATTACGTCTGAGGCTTTGTGACCTGTTGCTGAATTGTGAAAAAAGTTCCAGAAAGCCTGATTATAAAAGGAAGACCAGGAGAATTTTGGAAATCCAAAATAAGAGTTTTATTTGCCTCCTGTCCTGAGGCATCCCCCGCGGTTATGTCATTATTCACCTGACCTAAATCTTTCACTGAGGGAGTTAAATATCCTATGGCAATTTTCCTCTTTTATTTTAAAGCAAATTGAGCCATCTGTTTTTTGAAGGAGACACTTAAAGAAACCATGAGCCAAGCGTAATACAATTTTATAGGGAAATACAACATTTTAAATCCATCAAATTGTCAGTGGGGGCCCACTTGCAGCCGTTGGTTTTGGACCAGATGCAGAGCGCTCTCAAAAGAAATACACGCATAAGAAATCCTCTCTCCGTGTGTACCAGGTGAGGGGCTCATTTGGCTTTTAAGAGGCCATGCCCTGACCTGGGTCATGAGTGAGATCTAGCAGGGACCACAGCCCCTTGTGCCTAAAGGGATGGTGGGCGACGTTTCTTGTGGTGGACGGGGGGCTGGGCTGGCAGGCCAGGTTGGCCATGGCTGTGTGGCCCCTGGAGTGGGCACACTTTTCAGGCAGGGCATGGTGCTTGCTTGGGTTGCCTGAGCACCAGCCTGAGCCCCTCTAGCCCTCCATCAAAAAAAAAAATATATCTTATAAAGTGGGATTTAGGAATGCAGTCTCTAATGCCTTGAGGTTCAGCATTATAAAAGCCTCTCCTCAAGTTGAGCAGGTACAGCAGAAGGACACTTCCAGACCTCCAGGGCCACAGTGACTAGCAGTGTTTGGTTTTGAATTACAGTAGGTCAGGTGCAAAATTGGGAAGAAGCAAGGTCTGTTCACACTTCAGTACGTCCTGTAAAGGGAAGACCTTGGCTGGAAGTGAAAGCATCTGAATGGGACGGGCATGGAACTTGTGGCATTTTATCCTACGCAAGGGTGGGAATCCAGCCGTGGCGGAAGTGGGGCCTTTAGGACATGTGCAACATTATTTTTCAGGAAAAGCCAGAGGGAGAAACATCATCTCCTCGGTTCTCTGAATAAAAAAAAAGTTAATATCAATAAACAAATATATTTTTCCCAGGCAAGGAGCGTTTGGCTCTGTGAGCTACTATATGTGAAGAGCTAGCAATTCAGAGCCCCCAGCACTTTCTGAGTAGCCACGAGCAAATATGGGATTTATTTTTCAGTGGAATTGTTGTCATGCATTTCCACTAGGAAACCCAAGTGTGCTTCTGGCCCCCCTGGTCTGCTGGGACACACATCTGCTTTGGCAGGACCCTGCCTTGGCCAAGGACGTTAGGCATTTGAGCTGTAATTTGTGGATCAAGTCACTGCTCTGCATGGTCTCTCCAATTAAACATCTCCCTGTGCAACTAGTATGACCTCAGCAAATTCCTTTAAATCTGAGCATGTTTATGATGTTAGGAAAAGACTGTAATATATAAAGGGGGAGTGGTGCGCGTGTGGGATGAGGGTGAGGATGTGCACATTGGTGGCAGATCCAGTGATAAAATCCAGGAGCCCTGCGTGCTGGCGGCTCTCCAGGCTGTGTGTGAAGGGATGCAGATGGCTCAGGTGGAGAGCGTGTGCCGTGCCAGGGATGACCACAGTTTGTTTTCTTCCCTTCTCCCATGCAGAGTACAAGAAGAAGTATGGAGAGGAACATGGCTCGTGCCAGGCAGGGATTGCAGGCTTCTTCACTGAGGTGAGCAGGGGTGCACACAAGGGGGGGAAGGGGTTGGTGAGCAGCTCTCCTGCCCCAGGATGCAGGAGGGGAGTCCCGAGCACAGGTTGGACAGCAGGCTGGGCACTGAGTGTGCTCCCGGCCTGCCAGCAAACAGCCTTGTCTGCCCTCCTGGGCATCTGCATCTTGCACAACGCCTGCCCAGTGGTTTGTGTGCAGGTGTGTGTGCAAGGGCTGTGGACAAGAATGAATGAATTGACTCTGAGAAACATCCTTAGGGAATGTTTTTATTGCCTACATCCCCAAACTTGTATAGAGATATCTTTGTGGTTAACATTAACTCTTTGAGTGATGATGTAAAACTTTCCTCCCTGAATGGTTTTGTTTATGTGTACACGTGGGTATATGCATCTATGTGAATATATAAATGCACATGCATATACACATACATAAGATAAACACATTTTTTTTTTTACTTCTGCTTCAGTTCTTTATTTCAAAGAGACAGAGGAAAAATAGCATGGTAAAATACATACTCCAGAGCTGTGTTCTAAATACCAGACCATATTCTTTCCTGGACAGAATGTCTATCAGCCATGCTTTAGTTATGTCAAGGATTAATTTGTTCCTTTATGTATATATTGATTTTTTTTTGGTAATGTTTCAGGGCTGCTTTTTTGTGGGGGTGAGGTTGGTTTTGGTTTTTTGGTTTGTTTGTTTTGGTTTTGTGGTTCTATTGTTTTCTTGGTTTTTTTTAAGGAAAAAAAAAAGCTATTTCCATGTCATATGCTGTTACTGTCACGTTAGGTATATACTCACTCCTAACTACGTATGCACTGGTCTGCAGAATTTATTGTCCAGGCTTATATAAGCAGAATAAAGGTGTCCTCTCTGAAATGGCAGAAGGTGATTTCCGAGTAAACTGGGTTGGCGGGT
Organism: Tringa tobata; assembly: GCA_033628505.1. Lineage (NCBI taxonomy): Eukaryota > Metazoa > Chordata > Aves > Charadriiformes > Scolopacidae > Tringa > Tringa tobata. Next base: position 2,533,406 of record JAHREE010000324.1, on the reverse strand, counting down.
GATGTTGTCACAGTGGCACTGTCTGATAACTGGATGTTCAGCCAGCAGCAGCTGTTTCCTGGCTTGCCTGCTCTCTCCAGCCTGTTTCTGTTCCCATGCTTTAAATCCTCCTTTGCTACCCTAGTTCAAAAGATATCTTTGAACTTTCATTGCTTCAGCCTGATGGCGACTCCCTAAGCAGGAAATGCAGATAAATGGCTTTTTGGGTCAAACAGGCAAAGCCCTACTGTACATTCAGCACTGCTGATGGTAGTCATTCCTGCCAGTAAAAGATCTTTGACCTCAAGGGCACGGCCCCTCCCAAGGAAAAAAGCTGTTGCCAAGCACATCCTGCTCTTTGGTTGGGTTTGTAGTCCTGACCCTGTAATCTTATTAGGAAAAATCCGTTGTTACATGTCTCCCCCTGACTGGAACTCATCCCCCCCCCCCCCGAAGGGGTCCTGGGTGTGGGAGTGTTTTCCCATAAGGATGGAGTTCACTCATGGCTTTGCACTGAATGGAGATGTGAGGCTGTCCTCATGTCTTCTCCAGGGATGGAGAGCCTACCTAGGCTTAATTCTTCCCAGGCTTACTTTGGTCCCTTGCTGGAGATATTTAAAACCACATCCAGGAGTAAGGTTTCCCCATAAGGATGTTAGATGCTTTGAGGCAACCTTTTTGCAATCTCTCTTGCATGTGAATGTACCTTTGATTTTTGTTAAAAGGGATTATCCATGAGCATCTACGTTTGGATGCTGAATCAAATTTTGCCTGATTTCTAGTCTTTTAAAATCTTGAGTCGTGCTGCGTGTCTGTAATGAACTACAGCCAGGTTGTCTCTTGAAGAGCAGATTGTATCTGAGGACCAAGCAAGACAAAATGTTCCAGCTGTGACACAATGCACACCCTGCTTCTTTTTGAGTGCAGAACAGCTCTTTAGCTTCATATTTGTAAAATCAAAATCCTTTGTGCTGTATCTGCCATGATTGGTCGGTATAGCGTGTCAGCCCGCATTGAGACTGTTGCTGAGTAGTGGGTTGGGGTGGGCTGAGGCACTTCTGCCACTTGGTGGTCTTCTGGAAGATGTTTAGGGAAGACAGCAGGTGGAGAGAGATTTTTGGGAGGACTGTGTTAGCAGGGGTAAGTTTGATAGTTAGTAAGATTGAGGAAGGTCTTTTATTGAAGCAGCAGAACAGCTGAGTAGAAGTGAGCCATGTGTCTCCAGGGTGTATGCAGTGACCTCCATGTTTGGGAAGAAGGATATCCTCTACATGCACACAAAAAGGAGATTGTTATAGATGGGCTGGTAATTGGTGTTTTAAGTTAATGAGCTCTCCTTTCTCCAGTACTGTGTAAAGCACAAATCTTTGTCCAGTTTTAATTGTTATTTATTTTTTTCCCCATCCTTCTGTTTTTCCTTTATAGGAGCTGGTCATCATGGGGGCACCGGGATCTTATTATTGGACAGGAACTGTCAAAGTACTGAATCTCACCGACAACACGTATTACAAGCTGAACGACGATGCTGTGATCGCTAGGCGGTACACCTACCTTGGTAAGTGGCTCTCTGGTGCTCACTGGAAGAATGGATTAGTCCAATAACATATTTCAAGGCTTTGATGCTATAAAGTTGATACTGGGGGTTTTTTGGTGGTGTAGAGTATTTTTATGAAAAGTATGAAAGGAAAAACACCTGAATTAAAGTGTTGCCTACCTGGAAAGAAACGTAAGCAAAGAAACAGCCAGAATATTCCATTTTTGTTTGTTTGTTTGTTTTAAAAAAACTTTGCTACAATATTTTTGACTAATACAGAAAATGCATTTTAACTGAAAAGCAGGTTGGATGGTAGTGGGCCTGCTACATTCCTGCTTTTGCCTTGTGATGGACAAATTATTTGTCATTGGTTAGGCTGCATGCTTGCTTACCCCGTCTTTAAAATGGGCATGACACATAATTATAGAATGTATATTGCAGGTACAAATTTATTTCAACAAAAATAGCACCATTCAAGTGAGACATTGGCAATAGAAGGAGGTTGTGTAAGGATTTGCTATTGGTTTGAGTACATCTTTAACTCAGTTGGTTTTACTTACTCTAAAACCAGCTAATGTCCCAAATAAACTTAATTTAAAGGCTTTCCCCTAATTCCCAGGGCCTACGACTGCTGAGACCTAGAATGGATTTCAAACAGTCGATAGTGACTAAAGACTCGCATTGACCTCTCTTAGCCCCATTAACCTTTAGTCTTTAAAACAATACCACTTGGAAGATGCTGCTTGGCATTAGCTAAATGAGGGGTGTATATACGAATGTTTAAGGACATAAATAGGTTTTGCCACTGATAGACCTGAATTATAGTGTTAGTTGAATTATAACCGAATTATAGTTGTAGACAAAAGCCTTATAATTTACAGCAGAAGAGCAAGGCAAATGCAAGACAGCCTTAGAAAGAAAGCACTTTATTCTTCTTTAGTTATTATATATCATTTTAATATATCAAATAAGACTGAATCTTTGATCTCCTTCTGTCAAATACACTCCTCCTTTCTTTGATCTATCCTCCCATTTTTCTTCTTGCCTAAACAAAAATCTTTTTAAGCCATTAACTTTGCTGACCTCTTTGCCTGCTGTCCTCTGCACTCCCGCCGACCAAAAAAGCACATTATTTTCCAAGCCTTTCTGGGCAGTGATTTTAGCCAAAGGAGGACACTTCTGTCTGGTCAATATAGGACTGTCGCTCTCTGATGTGATTCTTTCTCTGTGACAAGGTGGTCTCCTCTGTTTCTGCTTGCCTGTCGCTGTTTTATCGCATCCCTTCTGGTGGTTACTGAGCTGCTCCCCGTACCCACTTTGTGTCCCTCGCCCAGCTCCACACACACCTTTCTTCTCTCAGCTCTACTGGAGGGTGCACTTCCCAGTGCTGTCAGATTTTGTGTGGAATGTTGGGTGCGCCTTGAGCAGAGTGGCTGTTGAATGTGCAGCCCAGGAGGAGCAGTTAAACCCAACGAGTGTGATCCAGCTGGCTGACCTGTCTCTCAGGCTCTTCCCTTTCATGACTATTTATTTATTTATTTATTTATTTCCTCTCTCCTCTCCCACCCCACCCCATCCCCTGCTCAGGATACGCGGTGACAGCAGGTCATTTCTCTCAGCCAACTACCACGGACGTTGTAGGAGGAGCTCCCCAGGATGGAGGCATCGGAAAGGTGTGGCTTTTTGTCAAAGAATAATGTGGTTGGATGCAACAGGCAAAAATTATAATACTGATGTTGTTCCCATGTGTCTGAGAAGCCAAGAGATTTTTGCCCACAGGGTAGTTTCAGAGCACTGAGCAGGGGAGAGGTGAGGTAGTTTGATGAAGTCATGAAATTTTCTTTGATGATGAACATCCCTCACCCCTGTCTTTCCTCTCTCTCCTGCCCAATCCTTACAATAGTTATTTTAATGAGACACAGGCAACATTTATTTCACGCTGCTTTTGTTTAGGATTTGTAACACACAGATACTGCTTAAACCTTGTCTGGAAATGAAAAAAACTTGAAAAAGAGTGTTTGTCTTCTGCTTATCTTCTTCATACATTTGACTATTTCAGTATTTACTTCAGGGTAGCATCTCTAATGTCATGAAAAGCCATATACTAGGTGATTTGATGTCCCTCTTAAAACTTCACAATACATTGATGTTTAGTGGATTAGAGTCTGGGTTTCTGCCAGATGTACTTAGAAATCTTGGTGATAGTCTCTTGAGAAGAAAAACAAAAAAAAAATATTTTCCTGTAGGCATACATATGTTCAATGTTCCAAAGATGTAAGCAAGTGAATGGCTAGGTGGAAATGGCTGGTGAGTTACATGTGCGTGGTGTTCTGTGTTGAGTATTCGGCTGCTGTCGGGGGAGCTGGTTGGAGGGGAGTGCTGTGACCCTTATACACTTTTGAAGCAAAGATGGAGAAGTGGGAGTGGAGAGGGAAAGGATGTAAAGGATCTGCTTTTGTTCCTTTTTCTTCTAAATCCAATCTTTTCAGGACCAAAAAATGTCCCGCTGTCCTGCAGCCCCCTTCCATCTTCCTCCCTCTGGCTCTTCTCCTCTACAGGGACATGAGCCGCAGCTGAGTCATAACAATAAGGAGTGAGAGGTCTCCACTACCAGGAATAGTGTCTCTTGGTTTAGGCATATTATTTTTGGTAGTAACCATATCTCAGGGGACAGCAGCACAAGTGGGGAAAATAGAATAGAAGTAGAGGATGAACTTGGTACATATACCTGATCTGGTGTGCCTAGGACACACAGGGTATATTAGTAGCACACCAATGCGTCTTCCTTACAACCTGTTTCCTTTGTGGAAGAAATTCAACTTCTGTACAACGAGGAGAGAAAATACCAGCTGCTAACATGAGGTCCATGAAAAAGCAGCTATCTCTGTAGTTTAAAGACTACTGCTCTAGCTGCAAAAGCTCTCCTTATTCTCCCTTGGCATGGGATGTGGGTAGCAAGAATACATGGCCAAAGGGCAGTATGAGGTGTTGAGTACAGGACATTATGCTGGGCAGTCTTACTGTGCTTTCCACACTCTCAAATACGCTAATCCTTTCCACTTCCCTGATAGAAAGTGATTAGCATTGTCGCACCCTTTTCACTGAAGGTAAAGCCAACGTAATTAATGAGACTGAGTCATTTCTCCAAAGTCACCAAGAGTGTCATTAGTTAAGACTGGGTTTGGAGTTGTGACACCTGGCAACGTACTCTTGATGCTAAACATGCCACTGCAAAACCTAGGGAGTCCTTTGTATCTAGAGCAATTGTCCACAGTAAATCTGTGCTGTGTTCTCAGCTGAAAACAGCTTTGAACTTTGTCTCACCACCTATTTATTAGTAACTCGCCACGTGTTCAACTATGTCAAGTGCTTGGCTCTGCTGTGTGGCCTTGGAAGTAAGGGATCCTCTATCCTGCAAACTGCGTGAGCGCCTGCTAGAAGGGGGCCTGACAAACACTGGAAGAGTCTCAAGTGCTGACTGAGCCAGCCTTTCTGTTGAAGAGGTTCTCTTTCTACAAGCCATGTGTCTTGAATTTTGGTACAAGATCTGTTACTGAACTTACATCAATACTGTTAGCCCTGAGAGTTCTCGGTAAAGCGGTTTCTCCTGTGGAAATTAGCACTGAGCGGACTACGTTTTAATAGTTTCCTGTTTTACAGATTGTTTCAGACAGAAATGGCACAAATGCCTTAGGTGGTCTGATTGGGATTTCTACTCTGACATTTGCTGAAGCATCGTGATGTTTACAGTGCAGTGCAGTACATGAGGGCACGTGCCCTTGAGAAGGCCAGGCTGTAAGAGTGGAGGAGAGCCAGGGTCAAGCCTTCTCAGCCTTTTACACCCTTCCAGATGCTACTTGTTTGAGAGTTGGAAAGTTCCTTTACTAGGTGCTAAAAGCTCATGCTCAACGTGTGCACATGCACACTGAATAAGTAGGCAACAAGGTACTGCTCAAGCATTTCCCATGAGAGGCCCTCTCCCATGAGAGGGGGAACTGTATGTTTTGTCTTGGCCATGATCACGACTTAGATATTATTTAGAAACCATCAATGCTGTAGCATTGTGTGCTTCTTAGTTATTATTGATTAACTTTTTTCTTTTCTCACCTTTCAGGTTTATATTTTCAGAACAGACAGACGATCAGGCTCTCTAATAAAGATTTTTCAGGCTTCAGGAAAAAAGGTGAGCTTTTATGTAGTTGTGTTTTATTTTAAGGGGTAGAGAAGGGGGAAATAATGGCAGGGTGCTCTCAGAGCATCATTTTCATTCCATTGCTTCGTGACTTGCCAAGCAAATTCTGTTTCTTCTTATCCTTCCAGAAGAGCTAACCCAAGACCAGCTGTATGCCCTTTCTCTTGTAGTAGTCATGACTGCAATGTCTGCTCAATGCCCATGTGACTGAAATTAAAGGTCTTGCTGAAAATGGTGCTAGTGCTTCTCTTTAGCGTTATGCAACTGTAGCAGCGCTTTCTAAGATGAGGGACATGGGGCACCAGGTGAGCCTAGATGCAGAGATTTCCTCTTAGTAGGTGTTACTGGGAGATGTGGGTTGCCTGGAGCTTAGTTTAATACACAAAGCCCCAATCTGTTTTTCTATGTCATACTGTAACGGGGGATATTCGAGTTAGGCTGTTTTGTGGAGGAGCAGCTTCACTGCCTCAAGAGATGACAGTTTCCCGCTTACCACCATCAATCATCACTGCATTTTGCTCTTAGAATCGGTGTCTTAGAGCTGAACAGCCCCCCTCAAGTGCCCTTTCCTGAAATTTAGTCAATGCTAGTGAGATCCAGTTCCCGCCGTGTGATGTTGGGCTTGAGTAGGGAACAGCTTGTGCTCTTCACTGGGGGCTTGCTAGAGATGTGTTGCAGGGGAAACGAAGTGGACAGTATGTCTAACTATAGGTAACAACAAAAAAGATGTCTTATTTGGGAATAACACAGTGAGGAAATGATACTCGATTGCCTGTGTTCTCCTTTAAGGAGAGGAAATAACAGAAGAAAAAGGTTACTAGTGGCTTCTGGCTCTAGGAAGACCTGCCACCCTGAGAAGGATCTAAAGTGTTTGAGTGTATCATCCAGTTGGGAGTGTTAGCATGGTTTGTTACTCTTTCCCAACAAAACACAGTCGCAGTGTTTAGAAGTGTGTCTGGAATAGGGGAAAACCGCATGGTGTGTAGGGGGATGGTGTGACTTGTATTTTAGGGCCCCTCCAAAATTTATCTTTCTCTGCACTAGCAGAATTGCAGACATCTAGAAAGGAAAAGACATCCCAGTTCATCTAGGCCATCTCCTGTATTTGATTGCTTCCTGTTCATTTCTTTCCCTGTTGACTTTTAAATGTCCCTAAGGATGTGCTCCTGGAGAACTATTTCTTAGCCTAATAAACAGAGCTATCAGGAATTTTCCAGGTCTCAGCCAAAAACTTTCCTTTTCCAGCTTAATTGTGTTATTCTTATATGTGACTTAACTAATCAAGTATTTACATCCTTCGAGTACTTCTAGGCTGTCATCTCCTCCTCCCCCATTGGCATCTGTCTTCTACAAATTCTCTAAAATCCAAATGAGAATTTTATTTTAGAGAGAAGGCTGTCCTAAATCACCCTTACTTTGTTTTGTGATTGAAATGTAACCAGGCACGCTAAGCAATGAGCGCTGCCTGGAAATGAGCCCTCACAAAATGCTGCGTCCCTCCCAACGGTGTGAAAGTTCATTGCTCTGACATTCTTGTTAGACAGATGTTAAAAGCAGGCCAGTTCCTTCCTTCCCTTTTTTATGGCTGGAGGCTGAACTAGGAAATCAAATGCAGACAAGAAAAAGGAAAACGCAGTGCCTTGTTACAAATGTTGAGTGCGCAAACTTCAGGGTCTCGCTGCACTGTGAACTCACCCACGCTGCAGACTTACCATGTTGCAGTTAAGTAAATAGCCTTTCCCTGAAAACTGCCTGAATACATAGTGAAATGCTTTTAATAACTTTTGCTCTTTACCCATGAGAAATTTGTTTTAAAACCTTAGTGGATTAAAATAAAATAAACAAATAAAAATGCCACAAGGGAACTTGAGCTACTAAATAACTGGAATCGAATGATGCTTGAGGTCTGACCTTAAACCCACACAAACACAAAAATCTGAATTACAAACTGAAACTTTATCCTTACCTCACCCCACTATATATATTTAACAGCTTTTAAATCGTACGGACTGCACAGAATAGAGTTGCTGCTGCACATCTCCAGGCTCATGCATGTAAACTTACCAGGCATGGAAGCCTGTGGGTCAGAGATCTACAATGAGGAACGTAAAAGCATGCAAGAAATACAATTAATTCTTTTTAACCTAAATAACTATTTCTGTAACTTCAATTTTTCCTACTAGGTAAACAGCTCTCAATTTTAAATATGAAGTGGTATCTTTTTCCTATATATTTTTCCTTTGGAATTTGCTTTTAATTTTGAGACTATGGTTTGTAGAAAGTCTCAAAGAGTATGCCTCGTGAAACCTTAGTAGAAGTGGATGAAATAAGGGTGGAATATCATTCTTGCTTTTGGTTTCCTCCTTGTGTTTAAATGTGTTTTGAAATTCATAATGTGGGTGCTGGTTTGGAGATTGTTAGTATTTAATATCAACCCCTACCAAAAATGATGCAATGAAATTATTTTGTTGCTTGAATTTAAGCAATTAAGTTTCATCAAGCAGTAACAATGAGGGACTGAAAGTGACTTAGGTTTTTTGTGTATCAACTGAAAAGCTTTATTGAAAGTCTTTCTGTGTCAACTCACCTGCCTGTACACAAGAGGAAAGACTGGTCAAAACCCACAACCAGCACTGCTATTTAAAGGTGACTGATACCAATAGAGCAGGGTAAGATAGTCCACAATTAAGAGGTAATTTTAGATGCCTCTTTTCATGGATACCTTACTCCATGCCTATTTTTCTTATTTCTTTTCTTTATTTCTTTAAGGTATCCCCAGAAAAATCTGTGGAACCCAACTTCAAGTCTCTTTAGGGAGTCTGACATGGCATGAATAATCACTGGCGAGGTCTTGGTTTGGGAAACTTACTTCACCCTTTCTTGGCTTTAAGCATTTGTCAAGTGAAACCTAGTCTAAGAAAGCTCTTCAAATGTCTCACTTAAACATGTCCCAGGGCACAAACTTTATCCTGTTGGTAAAACATCCAAGCCAATGCACTGTTACAGTAAAGTGTTTGACTCCTGCCAGAGGAGTCCTCCTAAGCTTTCTCTGTAGGAGTGCTTGTGAGTGATAAAGCAGCAAGTCATTATTTGAAATTAAAAACAAAAAACCACTTGCACCTAAATGACTTCCTCCTGTGTGTGGGCAGATACTGAATGCTTTGTTGTGACTCGGCTTGGTTACAGATGGGCTCTTACTTTGGCTCCTCCTTATGTGCAGTTGATCTGAACTCTGACGGGCTGTCAGACCTGCTGGTCGGAGCACCTATGTTTTCTGACATCAGAGATGAGGGTCAAGTCACAGTCTATATCAACAGAGGAAACGTGAGTATGCACAGGAGATGGCTTGGTAAGGGATGAGAGCGTGGGTCTGGGCTGGGTAATGCTAATGTCCTTCCAGCACTGCATGGTGAAACTCGATTTCTCAAATAATGGGGCTCTGGATGTCTCTAGCAGAGCATGAAGTCACGGAAAGCTCATCTGGTATCACAATTTCCCAGGCACCAGCCCACATTCATCACAGAGCTGTGAATCTTTCAAGGAGGTCTGGAAGAGTTTCTGGTTTTATGTTGAAACTTGGTGGTATTTGTGGCTTTACATGAATTTGGTGCCAAACCCAAGTAAGAGTCAGCAGCTTTGGCCGAGTTTCCTTTGTGTTTTGGGTGGTCACTAGAATCTACAAATTAGAACACAAATGCTTGGGGATTTAAGAGACCTTGTGAAGAGAAACCAGAGCTTGAATTCATGTTATCTTTATATTATGCCCCATATATACACTTCAGGGGAAATTCTTATCAGCTGGCACTGTTGGATTTCACATGACCCAACAACAGTCTTGGAAAAGTCTGAAGTTTCTTGCATCAGCGAAACGAGATCATTCTGTTGTATTTATAGCAAAGCAATGTATTTTTATGTATTATTAAATATTTAATATCCAGGTTCAAAACCTGCTGTCTCAAAGGAGCAGGTGTTACGGACTAAAATTAAATCAGTTTGCTTCATCAGTATTTTATGAACTTTAATGTACGGAGTTTATTTATGCTAGGCTTAACATTCACCACAGGTCCTATGGGCAGCATTTGGGAGACTTTGCTTTTGGTGTAATTTTATTTTCTGTTATCACTCCTCCTTAAATGAGCTTTACTTTCTCAGTTTGATCCACAGGATATCCCACTTCTTATATTGCAGTGTTGCTGCTGCACCCTCCAGAATGGCCAGCAGATAACAGCCAACATGTCCTGTTCACAGCGATAGCATGCATGAGTTAATTTTTATCTTTTATAAAACAGTCAAGAAACTAGTAGGAGTTTCTTATACTCCTGCAGCAAGAATTACTTGCAGGAGCAATCGCTTGCAGGATTGTGGGTTTTATCTTGGAGTCTGGACATTTTAAACTCTGTTTCATTCTGCAAGCACCACTGCTTAAGAGGTTGTTGCAGCAGATGAGAGAAGACTGCGTTATCATACAAGCATGCACAGTGACGCGAGATTTAACACACTTATGTTTTGCCCTTTCCTGTGATGACTGCAAAGAAATGAGTCGTACATTCAGGCCTGCCCTCTCTGTTGTGTTTCAATTTCATTATGTGGGATTTTCTTAAAGTCAGCGACTCCCCACAGCCAAGAAAAGGATTCTATTACATGTTCCAGAGGGCAGTTTACTCTCATTCACAAAGGAAGCAAAACCAAAAAAAACCCAACCCTTGAGGTGGGTACAGAGTTGGATTGCGTAACTAAATTTTGTTTTCTTGTGGAAATGTTCCTTTCCCCTTGAGGGAAGACTGCACAGAACTAAAGCTTATGTATCTGACTAGAAAGTGGGTGGGCAAGAAATACCAGACCCATATAAGGCTCCTCATGGCATAGGAGTACAAAGCTACTTTATTTTGAACTTCCCTCTGTCTCTTTATTGCATTAAGTCCCTTTCCTTATTCTTCATTTCAGAAGGCTTTTTGGGGACTTTGCTTTAATCTTTCTGTCCAGTACTTTAAAAGTTTTCAAATCCAATTGCCCAAATGTTCTTTGCTTCGGGCAAAATTCTCCTTAACTTGCTGGGGTTTAGCTGAATAAGCCTGGACTGAGGATTTCACTCCTCAGATGTAATCTGCCCGTAGAGCAAGCTCTGGGCTGTTATATTTTAGGCATCTGGAAACCTTCGAGAACTCACCAAGCCCTGTGACTGCATTTAGTTACATCATTGAGTTATTGTTTAGTTAATGTAGCATTTTAGTTATATCACTCATATGCTCCTTTCTCCCCACCCCCTTAAAACTTAAATCCAGACGATGGTTAAAAACCCCAAATAAGTAATAAGACAATAATAATAAATAAATGATATTTTTGGTGCCAAGGTGATCCGTGTGCAGTGAGGGCAGGAGTCAGACTGCAGCCCTGCCCCAGGTGCTTCCTGCAGTGCACTGGCAGCTCCCATGGGGTGGGCTCACCTCGTCCAGGACTTGACCCATTTCCTTGACCATGTTTTATTTCCTACTTACTAGGGTGTGCTGGAAGAGCAGCTTGTCCTGGATGGTGATAGCGCCTACAACGCACACTTTGGAGAGAGCATGGCCACCCTTGGGGACATCGATGATGATGGCTTCCCAGGTTTGTGTGATTTCCTCCTGGGCCATTTCCCTGGAAATGTCAGCGGGGACTGGTGGCTGCTGGTCTCGCATGGCTGGGTGCTGCGTGGCCTCCATTTTTCCTCCAGATGTGACCAGAAACTGAGCTCATGCTAAGGATAAATGTGCTTGTGAAGGATTTATCTGCTAAAGACTTTTGTAGCTGATTGTCCTTGATGTGGATTTAGTCCCTGTTCATGCAGCTCGCACCCCAGTCTCATTAACATTGCTTTGCTTTCCATGCTGTTGCATTATCTTCTTCCCTGTATGGTTTATAAAAGGCTTTAGATACCCACGCACCAAACAAAACAGAAACCTAGGTCTGACTTCTTCCTTCTTTCCCATTTCCTTATGTCGTAAAGCCTTTCCAGTTTTGTTGACATAACTGTGTTTCTTATCATGAAGGGTAATTAAGAAGCAGCTTCTCAGTCCTGATAGCATGTCCTCTATTAGTAATTTCTCTCCTTTGATTCATTCTACCCCTGCTCCTCTCACAGGCCTCTCAGTGTGAGGTCCCATACTGTGATAGCAATAGGTGAGAGCAAAGTGTTGATGCTGGCACCTTTTATGTCCTGATTTCTAGCAGTGCAGATTAAGGACTTCCAAACAAAGGCCGACTCAGTGTGTGCCAGGATTTATTTCTTCCAGTCCACTCAGGGCGCTGTATCCCATTAAGCCTAACCCAGCCTCATTGCAGGTTGCCCAGAGGTGGACATGCTCTTCCTCTGCACCTGGACATGCATTTGTGTGTTTTTTCTGCTGCTTGTGAGTCAGTTGTGAGGATGGTGAGACTGCAGAGTGAGTTGCATCACTCCATGGATATGAAGCCATCAGGAAGAGTTTAATTTTAGCAGCTGTGTAGTTATTAGATCCAACTAGGAGAAGAGAACGGGAAGTGGGATCACACTTTCTGCAGGAGTTTGCAGTTAAACTGGATCAAATGTAATTTGGAAGTGTACCCTCAGCAGCCTTTTTTTCTTCCTGCCTGTCCATTTAATATACTCAGTCTCATTTTGGAGCCTTGGATTTTCAAGCAAACTTTATGTAGTGCTATGTTTTGCCAATGCTGTCCTCGTTCACAGAGCTAGTGTTCCCCTGGGTTGAAGATTTTTTTATATAAAAGAATTCTAAATTAGCTTTTTGAGCATGGTTGCTGGTTAATAAACACACATTTTCATAACAAGCACATGTTTCTATTTAGGCATCACCTAGCCACATGCGTGTACAAATTCATGTACATTTGTGTATTATTTTAAGTTTATCTTAACACGAGCTCTTTATTAAATCAAACAAGTTCCTTCTGGCCAGGTTCATATAAGCTGCTGATCATCTTCATCATGGGGAGCTATTTTCCTGTTGATAGCTGGCTTCTAAAATTGGGAAAAAGTTGGATTAATGGAGTGGATTGTGACATGTTTGTAATCTGTACTGTTTTACAGATGTTGCCATTGGAGCGCCTCAGGAGGATAACTACATAGGAGCAGTGTACATTTACCACGGGGACACCCATGGCATTGTACCTCAGTACTCTATGGTATGTGACGCTGTTGTTTATGATACCTATCTGAAGTCACTTTCCCAGGTCCCTTTATAGGTAGCCTTATCAAAGCCCTACATCCTTTTCTGAGTCCTGGTTGAAGATGGCTTCTCCCAAAGTTTGTCCATATCTATGCTGTAGGGTATATATGTTAGGAGATATTTTTCACTGTCTTTTGTTACAGATATCAGCTGTAGCTTCTGTCTTGAAGCAAATCATGTCTTGGGGGTTGAATGTACTGCTGCAGAGGAGAAATGAAAACCCTGGAGAGGCTGAGCATACAAATTATGGAGAGGCCAGTGAGGAGCTGGGAGGTTGCACTTTCTTCCTGTAGAAGCAGGCGTAGTGAGAAAGAAGAGCTACTAAGTTTTCTTTTATGCCCTGCAAAAGCCTCTTTACCCATCTTGTTGGCCCTGTGCTTGCAGTTGACAATATATCACAAGGCTGGTTTTGGGTGCCATTCCCCTGACCATTATTAAGAAGTAAAATCTCAGCTGGGATACGCTGTAGCATCTTGTGCAGAGATGGCAGTGCAATTTAGCTACTGTGGCCAGGCAGAAGAGAAGATAAATTTATGCTCAAGCTGCCCAACCTAGTCTCTGTCTAGCCTATTTCTTTCTTCAGAGACTCTGAATCTTCCCTCCCTCCATGTGTTTGAAGTCCTGGTTGTTTTGTTTTGTTGCTGGGTGGGATCCTTCACAGTAAATCAGTTTAAGCAGAATTAAAGAATCTAGTGGTTATATTGGAGACTATTCTAACAGACCGTGGAAGTTTAGTCCTTCTTCCTTTTACCATACATATGCCGTGTGCTGCTTTTTACAAAAAAGGAAGTTAAATGACTCTTTATGGATACTTCTAAAATGCATTAATGTGTGGCATGTAGGGGATTCTGCCAGTTTCTTGCTGAGAGCCACTGGCTGGGAGGTTCTTCTCTGGCTGTTGAAAAGCCTGGAGATTTCCAGCTCTTGCTGAAAAGGACCAGATTTTTTTAAAACTTTTTTTTTTTGTCATTCATGGGAAAATTTTACCTTTTTTGAAAGAGGCCAGATCAGTAGGGTGGGAAGCAAAACATCCTGCCTGTGATCTGTCCCTCCCCCCTGGAGCAAGGCCAGCACACAATAGCGTGTGCCTCTCCCCTGGGGCAGTGGGATAAAGCCCAGCTCAATCACAGTCATTGACTCTTGATACCACTCAGTCCTTGTCCCATGTCCTCGGGCAGCTGAGGGGGTGCCACCTTTGGCAATGTCTCTCTGCCATTTCCCAGTGTCCCAGGCACCAGACACACCACTGGGTCATCTCTCATGTGCAACCAAAACCGCCCTGTAACGACTTCAGCTCTTCACCCACCTGCCCTGGATTTGAACTCAGAGGTGAAAGACTTAGTGTATCTTATTACTATATCCCTGAGCCATCTTAATGCCCTGCATTTCCTTTTTAAAACAAGCTGAGAGAGGTGGAGGCAGGGCCTGCAGGGCATGTGTTTTCACCCTTTTCATTTTGTTAGCTTTTTTCCCTTTTCTTCGTTTAATTGTTGATCAATGTTCTCTCGTTCTCTTGTGTCCCTTCAGCAGCTTTAGTGGTGGCTATGAGCCAGAAGCAGCTTAATTGGCTTTGCAGCCTGCTGTTTTCATTCATGGCACTTAAAAGCAGAGCAGCATTGTCCCTCTGCCTTCCACGGGGGTGTTTGCAGGCGGGATTTACCACCCCAACTGGGACCTCCCAAAAATGTGGTGCAAGTATAATGTGGGGAGGAAGTCACTTCCAGTTGTCTAATCTTATCTGTCCACGAGCAGGAAAAGGAGATCTGTCCACGGCAGAGCACTGTTTTCCCTTTAAACTGTCTGTTAAGACTGCAGGATATCTTTCTTCCCCTCAACTTGTCTTTTTTTCCATGAATTTCCTGTCTGACCTTTTGTCCAATATTATGTCCTTTTCTGGGAGGGCCAGGAAAAGCTGGTTGCATGTCACAAGCCGTGGAGCACTACCAACAGCCTTGACATTACTTGGTGGGATAGGTTTCCTCTGTCTGTGACCTCAGATGTTAGTTTGAGTTCAGGTCTTGCATTGGTGGCCCAGAATAATAAATGAGAGCTGGGAGACATTTGATTGCCTTCTTAGAAAATGGGATTTTGATGTATTAATTTGCTTCAGACAAAGGCATTTACGACTCAAAACGTTTAGAGAAAGTTTTTGTGTTAGTGATTAGAAAAAAAAGATGCTATGTTAGAAGTTAATTAATCTTGCATTGGGGAGGTAGAAATGAGATACAGCTTCCAAACTGACACAAAATACTGCATAATAGCTGATGGAAACCAGAATTTCCAAGTGGGATGAAAATTAATCATTTTGACTTTGAGTATGCTGGCAAGCTTTGTGAAAAGGGATGGTTGTGCAGGATTTTCTGTTTCAATTAATCATTAATTTTGTTAAGACGCTGCTTAAACCTTTTATTTACGGAAATAAATGTAATAAAAATAATAAAAAAAAAAAGACAAAATCTCTAGAGTGCAGTTAAATTTCCTCCCCCTCCCTGAGAAATCTTTTTGATGTGGTCTTTATTTCGCTTGGGTCTGCATGAGGGCTGTAACGCAGGTCGGTGTTTTTTTAATCCGAGTCAATTTTAGCCCAGCTCCAGGCTGTCGGGGTGAGTGTGAGCCTGCAGATGTGCGGCCCTCCCAGCCCATGGAAAAAGAGCTCTGGTGGCCATGAAATTCAGGCTTGAAGGGTTGTTGGTGGTGTTTTTTTGGTTGGTTTTTTTTTTTAGAGGATTCTTCGTGTTAACTGACTGATTTCACTTGTGTGTTTTCCGCTGCAGAAGCTGTCTGGGCAAACAATAAACCCCATGCTGCGGATGTTCGGGCAGTCCATATCGGGGGGAGTCGATATGGATGGCAATGGTTATCCAGGTACGTCTGCTCCTCTGGCAGCACGAGCACGGGGGGAAATGCAGCAGCAGGCTCAGAAAACAGCGGAGCTGGTCGTTTCCAGGTTGCTGGTTCCTGCAGTGGCGGGAGGCCGATGAAGCTGAGCGTTTTCTTCCCTTTTCCCTCTGTTATTCGAAGATCCTGATAAGAATTTGAGCAAATGGCTTGATTCAGATGTTTGGACAGTCGTGATGAAGGATTGAGATATTAAAGCAAAGGATTTCATTATCTGGCCAAGGTTGTAGTTGCCTGGAAGCTGCTCAGTCATGAAAACAAGCTTAAAAAAAAAAAAAGTAGACAATAACATAATAATAATAATAATAAAAAGCAAACAATGCAGTAGAAGTGAAATAGCATCAGAGACATAATCCTGCTGTTACACTTTTGACATAATTATATTTGAAGGGACCAGCCGGCTGATTTAAGTCAAAAATTGCTTTTTTTACATGTGCTCCGTAGTTTACCAACTGACTTGAAAAAACTGAATTCTGTGCCTCCTTTGTAACTGTCTCAATGTTCCCAAAAATTTCAGATATGACCGTTGGAGCCTTCTTGTCAGGAAATGTGGTACTTCTGAGGTGAGATCAAAGTCTTTTTTCATCCACTGTTGTCTTCTTTTTGCGTCTGTTTTCTGTTTATATCTTGTGTGATCCAAGTCCTTCACCGCTCCAGTTTTCTCCCTAGTTTATCATGGTCAGAAGCAGCAAGCTGGAATACCTTTTGAGCAGCACTTTAGACATGGATAGTGTCAAAGAATGTACAATCTAATTTAAACAGTGTTGTAAGGGATGACAATAGGTAGGACTCCCAGGGCTCTGAACAAAAGAAAAGGTTAGAGCCAGAAGGAGATATATTGCATCTCAGTGCCTTTTCTAAAAAGGTTGCTCTGAATTTGTGAGAAGGCTTTTTTATTGTTCTTACATTTGCATAAAGTAAATAAATTATGATTTAAGTGAATACAGTTGAGTAAAAAGCCAGCTATGTATGATGCCAGGATGTAATTTTGCAAGGTGTAATGGGACGCAGAATGAAATAACAGCCTTCAGGGAAATGAAATACAGAGATGTTTGCAATGCACACAGGATTTGGGCTGCTGTTTCAAGTGTATGAATTAATTGCAATTGCTTGTTTCATCTGATGGAGAGAGGTGTGGCAGCTTGGTCCACCAAATTATGCAGGTGGAGAGTGAGTAAGAGTGGGCTTGAGATGCACAGACCCAGGGAAGAGAATGGGAAATCTGAATTTTGCCAGTAGCTCCATTGTTACACTTGTTAATATTTAATAGAAAAAACCCTGTTAATACCTAGATGTCATTAGAATTAGTCACTAGGGACTCCTGCATCTTAATGGAAGATGCCGGGATGTGGTGAGGCTGGGAAGATGAATGGTAGAGCTGCAGAGCGGATGCGCCAGGCTGCTTCTTCAAGACAGGAAAAACTTGGCTCTGTTTCCCTTTGAATCAGTTAAACAAAACAAAAAGGAAAAGGAGAAGGGAACAAGAAATGCTCTTAATGATCAATGTGGCAGGTAGTCAAGTATTCTGGAGAGTTCTCTGTTCCTTCACCGTGCACACAGAGGATGCCAATTGCTGCTTCTGTGAGGAGGTGTGCCATGCCCCATGGAGTCTCATAGCCTTGCGCCTCCGAACCCACTGGAAAGAGAACTGCATTTTTCTCCTCCATTGTTGGTACTTGCAGGGTAGAGAATGGCAATCTGAAATGCTTGCTGTGATGTTTAAAACAACACAGGTTGCAGAAGCATGGTGACCACTGTCCACGCAGTCATTGCCTGTGCGTTTCGGAGATCAACGCGTTACTGGCTGACTTTGTGGGCAGCCTGATTAATTACAGCTACTGCCAGTTTGCAATTTGTCCCTCTTGCTGTTTAGATTCAGATTAGGATAAAGAAATCAGCTGCTCCCCCCCATCCCTCCAGAAGCCTTTGTGAAGTCCTTTGGCCAAAACCAACAAATGTTTTGCCAAGTGATATTAAAGGCTTTGGTGGAAGTGGCAGTGACTCGGGGCAGATCATCATTGCTGTGTTGCTCGCGTGTGTGTATGGCTGTTTGACAGATGCATTGTGTTGCATTGTGTGTTTTTTTTCCCCAGTGAGCCCCAAGTGAGCTAACATTAAGGAAAAATCACACAGTGCATCATGGCTGGAGCAATATTTTTTTTCTAGGAGAAATATTTTTCTAGGTCAATTATAGCATTGACTCTTATGTTTCCTCAAGCATTTGGAAAGAGTTTTTTTCCAAGGTGTGAAATGATCCTAGGAAACTCACTCTTTTTCCTCCTCCTTCCCCCCATTACTGTATGTATTTCTAGGGTTAGCATTTATCTTCATCCTCCATCGCAAAAAGGTGAACTTGCACTGTTATTTCAGGCTGTGGTAAAAAAGTCTGAGCAGCTGTTTCGGAGATTGATGTGAAGCTTGTTCCTGTCAATATGAATTAGGTGTAACCACAATCCCTGCTCTCTTCTCCCCCCCCCCCTCAGCCTCTGAATTAAGTGGCTTGTGGAGTGAGAGTCCCAAAGTGGTTTGGTTACATGGTCTGGCCTCACGCAGCTGCTGGGACTACCTTAGAAGCGAATCTGCTGGTTGCTGCACATTTTTTTGCTACTAGAGTTGGTTTTGGAAGAACATGTTCCTGTGAACATGTGTAGAATGGAAACCATGAAGAATAACACTCAGTGAATTTTTGGGCTGGAGTCCTGTGCTGAGGGTGGCTCAGGAGAGCCTGGACTTCTGGGCTGCTTTTGCAAGCAAGCTGGCAGGACTTCTGTGTTATGTGAGAGAAGATCTACATGCGCCCTGGTGGCACTCGGTGGGTGCTCCGTGATTCTGGTCAAGGTCGTCTTCAGCCAGGAATAGTCTTAGCAATAACCTGGTGCTAGAGTTAAGGGTAGAAAGCATTGGTTCACAGCGTACCAGGTAACTCCTGAAACAGAGTTTAGCAGCATGAAACAGCTATTCAGTCCTGACCTCTCACCAGGAAGGAATTAGCCAAACATTCCCTCCTCCAGAAAGCATGAATGTAGTGTCTGTTGTCCCTCTTATACTGTCAGAAAAACTATGTATGCATCCATCTCCTACCCCTGTGTCGCTCCTTGACTTTCAGGTCAAAAATTTGACTGTAGACCATTCTCTAGAAACCCAAGGTCTCTGCCTACCTGTTCCTGATCATCCAGGCTGCCTAGCAAGCTGTTTCACTTCCATGAACTTGTTGTCCTTGGTGGTTGTTGTGCTAATTTTTTTATCCTCTTCGTTCATCAGGAAGGCTTTCTGCAACTTTTACTGGAGATGATTGTTATTACGTATTATCAGTTTCCCCAGTATCAGTACTGAACTTCAAGTTGCTGCTATGGTTTTCATTCAGACACGAGTAGTCCTTGCCAGCTGGGTCAATTGCTAATTTATCTTATAGTTCAAATGCACTCTCCTGTTTTTCATGTCTGCTTGAGATTGTGCAGTTTACCAAATTTACTTTATTTTCCTTTGGCTGAGAACTTCCCTCTGAACGATCACTCAATTCCACTTCTCTGTTGATCTCCAGATCCAGGCCTGTCATTACCATGGAAATCTCCATTTTCCTTCCTGCGTCCATCAACATCACAGCTCCTCAGTGCCACGACGGCTTGCAGCCAGTGAACTGCCTCAATGTCACAGCATGCTTTCGCTTCAGTGGCAGGCGTGTTCCTGGAGAAATAGGTAAGGTCCCCGTGCCAGCTGTGGGCAGGAGCACACTATCACCTTCACCTGGGGTCAAGGGCTCTCTCCGGAGTCAGTAACAGAGCTTGTATGTGCAATAAGGCGTTTCGAGGTGAGCCGGTCTATATCATTTCAGAAAGCTGGAGGCTGCCTGGGAACTTCCTTGGGCACATTTTACCTTCTGATGAGGCTGAGATAATACTGGGGCAGTTTCTTCCTCAGTGAAAGGAGGGAAATGTGTCCTTGGTCTTACTGCAAGGACAGAGAACACAGAAACAATTGATGCTTTGTAAATTCGTATTTCCTGTTTATCTCTTGATAACACATTTCTGTATCCATATCCTCTGTCAGTGTGACCAGAAAGCCGGTGCGATTTGCTCTTGATTAATAGTTTTTTGAAAGTCTATAAGGAACTCTTGAAACGGAGCCCTATTAATCTGAATTCCTACCAGACATGAGCACTTCCTTTTCTGTACATCAGTTTACCTGTCTGTAAAATGATTATTAATAGCCCAGTATTTTCCTGCTAATGCAAATATCCTCCAGGTTAGTTAGTCTCTGTAAAACACATGGAGTTTGTTGTGTGAACAGAATTGTATAAGGTGTGTAACTGTGCAAGCCTTTCTATCTTGGCTGCATTAAAATATTACTTACGTCTTACATCCCAATGTTTACAAGTCTTAAATATTGTGTGAAGTGTTACGGGATAGATACAGCATTTTTAAATGTTGTAAGGTCTGGGTTTGTTTAATTCAGCCATGATGTTTTACCTTTGCCGTGCTTTAGGGATGACAGAGGACTTGCGGTGTGCTCCTCAGGGAAGATACCTCAGTCTCACAGCGTGCTGTGTCTCTGCAGCGGGTCTGGTGAGGAGCTGGAGGAAGCAGTGCCTCCTCCTGCTCTGTGCCCCAGCCTTTCTGAGCCACTAATCAAGAAGGGTGAGAGCTGCATCTGTGCATCCCAGTATGCAGAGCCTGCTGTAGTATTTGGATTTTAGATGAGCCAGAGAAGAAGAAGGCTTCTTGCTACTTCTCCTGGTGTTCACATGGAGTGAGAACTACAAGCTGCTTGTTGAAGTTGCTCTCTGCAGCTTGTCACTTTGTCACCTGAACAGCTCATAAAAGAGGAGTTACTAAATTTTAAATTCCTCTGGATTCTAACATATTGGTGCAACTGAGACTTCAGTTTCTATTTTTGCACTATTTCCTTCCCTGTAAATGATGACTCTCAGGAGATGAATACGTGCTTTGATAAAGTATTTTTTGTAATGCCTTCTCCTCTGTCAGTTGAGAAAATCTTCTCTCTGTGTGCTCCAGGGGTGTTAATTCCTTTCTGAAAATCAATAAATAGATTTTCTGAATATCTGGGTTTTCTTATGTTCCTGGGGGTACTGATTAAAATGTTTCCTTTGCCTTAATTTCATATTTCTGGACCTGTGGCTAAGAAGTGAGCTGCCCTTTTTTCCAATCTAAGTATCTGTTCCCCTTGTTTGCAAAAGACCTATCTTCCTGCATCATTGTGTCTTCCAAGAGCCAGTTAATTCCTCTGTGTTGTCATACAAACTGTACTCCCGATGATTTATTGTGATGAAAGCACATGTGCATCTTCTTTGGCTAGTAACATACTTCTCATTACAAGGGATTTTTTTACCACTAAGTAGATGATTATAAAACTTCCAACCATTGTCTCTTTATACAATGCTTCTAGCAAAGTGATTTGGCGTGAAAACATTGCAGCCAGAAATATCTGACTGTATAAAACCCCTTGAGGATATGATGTGGATAAAATATCTCAAATAAGCTTTCAGTTTGTAATCTAACAGTCAGGCCATTTTAATTATGTTGCATTTGAAGACTGTGAGTTAACAAAGGATAGAACAATTCATGGAAACACTGCAACAGTTCCTCTCCTGCGTGGTTAAATGTAGGGACAAAAAAATAGAATATCCCTGAAGTACATCATTGTCCAGCTCAGACTCTGAAAGTCATATGGAGGTGTTGAAATGCTATGTCAAAGTTTTGTGGCTAAAAGTACTGGGATTGTCTAATCTTTGGATGTCTGAGGGCAGCCTGGTAAGTCAGACGACAGGAACACAGTGCTGACCGGGAAAGCCGCTCCCCTAAGCCTTGTCAGCACGGATGCTCAAGACTGATGCTTACTGGAGAAAAGCTGGGTGTTGCTCTGGCTTTTAAGTGGCTGAAAGTTGGTCACCTACTACACAATGTTTAGAAAGTCAACCTGGACATGCAGGCAGCATTCTTCTGTGGCAAATGTGTGTCTTCAATGCTAACACGCAGTTATTTTGTTAACTGGCAGGTGAAGGAAAGCTGTCTTCATCTAGCATTGCCTCACACTTGCATAGAAACCTTCCCCACCTCCCTTTTTTTTTGAGGATCTGTGTTTATTGATGCTGCTTGATGCTGCCAATGACAGTATATCTTCCGTCCGTTTCGTGGATGCTGTATGCAGTCTGTGGTTTTCAGAAGTATGAATTTATTACTGAAGTGGTTTTGTCTAAACAACAAGCCATGCCCAAGTGAAGCATGTGCTCTGCACTGTGTGCCAGGCATTGTCCGACCCTTTGCTCTGCCTCTGTGCTTGCTGGAGAGCACATGTCTGGTCATACGCCCACCAACAGAGACAACCTCTGGTACATCTTGGATGTGTGAGAAATTCAGCATTTTAGGTTTTCCCTCTTTCACCTCAGAATCTCACTCAGACTGTTCCTCCCTCACTTGAGGGGCCGTTGCTTTATCTCTCCTGGGGTCTCTGTACCTGCAGGAAAGGCAGGGATGAGAGAAAGGCCTTTCCTGCCTTGGATGAGCAGACTTCAGCCTGTTCAGACCCCGTGCTTCTGGGTGACCAGGACAAGAAAACAGAAGCTGCTGGCATCTCTGTGCATCGAGCGCTGCTACTGCATTCATCCTTGCAGGAGAATGGAAATAAACTTGTGCCCACATTCTGGATAATTTCCTCAACAATAAGAGCAACAACAGTAGTAAAAATAGTGCCAATGTAAGAATTAGGTGAATTTGAAGTGGCTATGAAATGACGGGGCTTTGGGGTTTGGGCATTTGGCTAGTTAGGCCAATGCGTTAGAAACTTCTTCAAAGTTTCTCTTCACTTCAGGTGTGCATTGTGTGCTGATCCAGCTCTAGGGTGGTCTTCATGTCCCAAATACTGTTACCTGGAAGACCAGTGTGAGATCTAGCGTGGGAGAATGTGTTACTCGACGTTTTCAGTCTGTTTGGATGTATTTCTAGGACTGAAGAAACACGCCTAGTCCAAAACCTGACAAAAGTGGACACTCCTTATCTGTATCCTGCTGTAGTTTGGTGCAGGGGTATTATTTCTGTCTGTCTGTCTGTCTGAACTGTATTCCCGAGCGCCATGTCAACTCGTCTTTTGATATACCTCCAGGGATGGTGCCTCAACACTTCCTTGGGCAGCCCATTCCAATGCCTGATTCTTCAGTGAAGAAATTGTTCCTAATCTCCAACCTGAACCTCCCCTGGAGCAATTTGAGGCCATTTCTTCTTGTCCCATCACCTGTGATGGACGTGTTGCTCAGTGTAAGCCTGGAGCAGTGAGGATGGCTTCCTACTTGGAAGCTTGGGACAGCGCTATGAGAAAGGATTTGAAACCACCAAGGGGGAAGTAAGGGGAAGAAGGAAGGGTTTTGGAAGAGGATGGAGGGCATGTCCTATGTATGCTGTCATATACTAGGGCAACTTTTTTTATACTTTCATTACTTGAGAATTTTCTCTGCAAGCAAAGTTCGTGAATCATTTTCTCCTTGTAATTACTGGTAGAGAAGGCAAAGAAATGCATTCCTCTTCCAATGGCTTCTTGTTATTATTTAGTAAGTTCTTCATTTTCTCCATGTGGTGACCCATTTCCCCCCCACCAATCAGTGCTATAGCTAGGAGTTTAACAAGCACTTATGGATGTGCTTATTCCTGCTGAGCATTTTGCTGCCTGCTTTTTGTATGCCCTAGCATAATGTGTATGACCAAAAATCTCTCAGTGAGCTGTTATCAAAGCTTTCAGGCACATAACTTTAGTCATAGAAAAGGAATAGTTGTTAGAAAAATCAAGTCCTTGATCTGAGCTCATCAAATCCATGCCAGAGTTTTGTTTTGATTGTGTGAAGTTGGGATGGGCAGATCCCCAGGAACATTTCTAACCAGACTTGCTCAAAGCTGCTGGAAAAATATTTGCGGGCATTACCTGCAAGAGTTAATATGCTAACAAGAAATTGCCTGGAGGTCTCCTACTGGAGTGAGCAGGGGGAACTTAACCAGCAGTACTAAGTTTGGCCAGTTATCTCCCCACCCTGGTTGCTTTTTGGAAGAAATGAAGCTGGGGAGAGGAAAAAATCCAAAACCACCTTACTCATGATATTTCAGTTTTTCCACTGATGTGACATCATTGGATATAACATAGAAACAAGTTGTCAAAATAAAGGGGAGGCAGGGGGCGGGGGGGAAGGGTGGGAATTGTGTTGCTTGACTGAAAGCAACCACTGCTGTTCCAGAGAGGTGGTAGCTGGGACCATTTTGCTCGGGCATGGTGCAGGGCTTGAGATGGGCATCGTGCAGGGCTTGTGTCTCATGGTGCAGGGCTTGCCTTGAGATGTGTCTCGGTGCCTGCAGCGAGGAACTGTTAGTGTCAGCAATACTTTGCCCTTCCTTTGAAGAGCGCCCCTGCAAGCTATGCAGCCCTACCTTCCTTTGGTATTTCTCCTTTGGAGGGGGCTGCATCTCCCCGTGGGGCTTTTTGCTTCTGCCTACAGAGGGCCTGGGGATGCTACTGGTTTTCTTGTCTTTATTCTTGGGACACCAGTGTGGATCTCAGCACGAGGGCTTGCATGTGAGGTCTTGAAAGCGGAAGGGAGATAACTGGGGGCAGGTGTGGGATGTGCATACTTTAAAAAAGAAAAAAAAATTAAGAAAGAGACTGCTGGTTAAACAGGCTAAACCCTGTGTTTCAGTTTAGGTGGTGCTTTTAGCAGGACTGAGCAAACACCACTTCAGGGAGAGTTTTTGGTGCTGAGCCTGCCAGAGTTTGAAACGCTTTCAAGGCATTATCCTTTTAAGCAAGTCATTCTGCAAAAAGCGAGCAAAAAAAGTTCAGGTGGAGCCCTGTGACAGGAGTTGGGCTGATTCCTCAGCTGTGGGTTTTCTTACTACCCAGGGTATGTCTCTGGTCACTTTGTATGAATGTGTGAGTGAGCTTTTCATCAGAATGCAACACACTGAAATGGAAGCAAGGTCGCTTTGAATTATGAATGTTCACAGGGACTTTTGCACTATGTTTTACAATATCATTCAATAAATTCTTCAAAGGTGGGAAATTTTGGTGGAGGGGATTTGATTGAAGGGGATAGCACTAGCAGCAGTGTTAATTTAGAGATAAGGATTTTCATTGATTTAAAAAATCACCACCACAAAACCAAATAAAAACATGACATAAACCCACCAAAGACCTCTTGCTGAAATTTGGAATAGAAAACCTCAGTCCAGGAATGTGTTACATTTACATTGATTGTGCATAAAATTCTGGCTCAAAAAAAGTTTACATTTATGGCAAGCATATTATCTGGCATCAATCATTTAGGACTTAAATTAAACCAAAGCAATAATTTGGCAAGCACCCTGCATACAAATCAGCACAGTAACCGGCGCTGGTTGTCATTTACAAAGATTATCAAGTTATTAAACCATTTATAGTGAGCCAGTCTCATGGTATTCGCATTATTTCCTTGATAACAGCTGAAATCAATGCAAGCAGTGGTCTGTGATGAGTGAAAGGACCTCACAGCCAGTGGTTCCTTCTCTGTAGAAAGTAGC
>JAHREE010000324.1:2417495-2507741 GCA_033628505.1 Tringa tobata | reverse complement strand
TTTGTTACGGTCTAAAGTCTAAGATGACTGCAAATCACCAAAAGGAATCGTCAGGAAGGGCCACATCCTTGTTGACACTGACACAGTTTGTGCTGTTCTAGAAGGAAAACAAAGTTTGAGGCTGCTGCTGTTGTTGTTTGTGTTGTGGTTTGGCTTTTTATGTTAGCAATATAGTTTAAGCATCTTGTGTTTCTCTTTTTTCATTAAATGTGCGTGTCTAGGTATATATTTACACATAATTTCCAACGGGAAAGGATGGGCTGGGGAATGTAGCGACAGAAAACCTGGGAGTACATTAGTAACTGGATATGGGTTTGTGCAGCCACAGGAAGCTTAGTGATTGATTGAGGGCCTGTGAGGGTTGACCTCTCTTCAAGCACACATGCCCTGGGGACAACAGCATCTATTGCTAGGTGGCTAGAAAATAACTATTGTTCACTGACATCCTTTGTTTTCTTCTTCTTCCTTTTTAAAACAGGTCTGAATTATAACTTGACTGCTGATGTGGCAAAGAAGGAAAAGAGCCAGCAACCCAGAGTTTACTTTGTGACCCCTGGAGAGGCAGCGGGGCAGATCACAGAGAGGCTGCAACTGTCCTACATGCAGGAAAAGTGCGAGCATTACCTAGCCTACGTCAAGGTCAGCTCATTTCTGTCCTTACTTACGTCGGCCTCATTGCAAGCCCACTCTTCGAAGTTGTGCTGCTTGGCCTCAGACGTTCTTTGTTTTCCTGACAGATGGATGAAGTTTTGTGAGTAGAAGCTCAGACCATGAGCTTGGTATTCTGACTGGGTCGTCAGACTGAGCGCCGTCAGGCCTTCAAGACCTGGGGCCAGGAATATGTATTTCATTTACTTTTGATCAGGCGCATTTGCGGGTGACTTCTTTCTTCTTTTGGCTTAGTTTGTTGCTACACTTGTTATACTCAAAATACGGAGGCAAAGTTTGGCTTTTTGGCAGAAGCAGCAGGTTTAATGTTCAGTTTTGGCTGCGCAAGGGGCTGATGATGCAATCTGCGTGGGAATGGCAGGATAATGTGGGGTCTGTCCTGAAGCAATTGGGCTCTTGGGTTTGAAGAGCCCCCTGGATTTCGTCTGGGCTTGCAAATAGCAGTGGGATAACTTTATTTCACATTTGTCATGGTCCTAGGGATAGAGGGAGAGTGCTTTCCAGACATGATGGAGCATAGAAAGGGTCTGTTCTTCCCGTGACAAACTCTTCCTCCAGGGTCTGCTGTTGTTGAAGAAATGTCGCTTAGGTGCCATTCTGTTTGCAAAGTAAGCACAATAGTTTACTTCTCAGCTAAAAAAAGTATATAATGGATTTTAAAATATAGGAAGGAGGTTTATCTTTTAAACCATATATGTCTTACAAGCACTAATTTATTACCAGTCTAGTGGGAAGTATGGTTGTGTGGTGAGTTGTGTATCCTTCTTACTGAAGGACATAATCACATACATGAGTGTCACCTAAATTCAATGGGTATCACTTGGTACTGTCTTGTTTTGAGAATCCAGCAGGTCCAGACATCCCTAAATGCATAAACTTTTCCAGGAAGCTTCTTTCTACCTAAAACCTGTGGGAATGGGAGATAAAATTCATCCATTGACTTTATCAACATTTTGTGCATGGCTGTTGAAAGAGGAAATAAATAAAGGGACCTCCAAGTCCCTTTATAAATAAAGTCCCAAGCCTTTAGTTTCCTGTTTTCTTTGCTTTCTGCTGTGGAGAAGCTCATTAAAGAAAATATAGACCTATGAGATTACCATTACTTAGAAAATATGGCTGGGAGTTTACTAATTCTGGTCTTTCTCAAATGAGCCCATATGGTTAGGCTTTAATGTATTGAGTTTGGATGACAGGGAGCCGTATGTCTTTCTATCTTAACCCAATAATGATTTCTTCCGTGCTAACCCTGTTGCAGTTTTGGGGTACTACGTACAATTCCATAAAGAGCTACATATGCCCAGGAAACTGTTTAATTTACTGTAGCATTTGTAGCTGATGATGAGAATGCAAAGGTAAGAACTATTTTTCTGGAAAATTTCCTGGGAAATTTTATTTTTATAGGCAAGATAAACATTCAAGCATGTTTAAAAATGCCAACAACTTAAAGCAAAACAGCTGGTTAACAAACAAGACTACTGGCTTTCTATGTGATATAGGCAGCTCTTTTTCACAGTTGGAAGAACAGGAGGAAGTGTCTTTTGTTTGTGTAAGGGAGAATGCAAAATATTGGAGAAAGATAATCCCTGTGCCTTCATGGCAGACGTGATATGATCCACAAGGCTATATTAGAAACATCAAAGGGAGCCATGCAGACTCTGGAGGAGTGGAAATGGGGTCATGATCTTTCACTGCTATCCTTAAGTAACAGCTAGTAAAACAAAACCCCAAATCCTGAAAACAAAGAAACCCTCTACAAACTCCAACTAGAAATCTCCTTGATTGCATAGTTTTGTGATGGAATGGGTGATAAAAGATGTGGGCTTCACTTAGGCTTTCCTCTTTCCTTCATTTTACTGTATGCCTGATGAGTTCACCTCCATGGCAAATTGAGTTGTTTGCAGTTGCATCCTTCATCCGTTCAGTTTATTATTGTTCATTTGAATCCCTGGTGACAAATAGGTTCATTCTGTAGCATAAAGATGACAGTTTTGGACTGCCTGGGATCAAGGACAGAGAAGCTGTGTGGACTTGTGCATGAACTCATGTGCTAGCTTGACAAACCCTGCTGGGTGAGCAAGGCACCTGGCCCAACTGCCCCACGGCAGAGCTCCGTAGGGTACCTTAGTGAAGTGACATTGTCTTACCAACACGCAGTTCTAGCATGCTGGAGGCATGATACAGAAGGACTGAGAAAAGTTATGAGAAAACTACACCTAAACCAGCTTGCTGCAGTGTCTTTTGACAGATTTGATCTCAAGACTCAGTGAAACAGAGAATTAAAAGAGTTACAGTCTGCAAATAAACTGATAGGGATACCCATTTAATCGTTTTGCAGCTGATGAGTGTCAATGTTTTAAGCATGACTCCTTTCCTATTTGTGGTTCCCTCAGGACAGAAGCTACTGTTCCTGCTGCTGCTTCTGAATTTAAGTATTAGGGTCTGTATTTCCTCATAACTGTGTGATAGAGATAGGTGGATCTCACAAGGTTTGTAGGATATGTGTAGCTCAGAACTCTGTCTTATACAAGGCAGGATACCAAGTTACAGCTCAAGTTGCTGGAATTATGGTAATTCATGAGAAAACATGTTTTTCTTGATAGGAATAGAAATGCTTTGGGACCTCAAAATGCTTTGAGTTTGGTTTTGTAGTGGGCATGGGGAAGTAGAGGAGAGAGGCAGTTTTCTGATATTTTTTTTTCTTTCTTACCCTCCCCCCTTGACTGGAACCTGTTTGATTTCTAGTTAGGAAACTTTAATTCTTTGGTATACGTAGTCAGTAACTCTGATACTCACAGTGCCTCAACTGCCACCTGCAAAACTGCATTTGTTTTAATTTAAACAACCTTTGGAGGTTTGAGTGCTATATTGAGTAGAAAATGGACAGCTGGTGCAAGTGGCTATTCATTGAGAAGTGCAGGAGTGTGGCTGGTTTTCCCGTGTGGGTGTGTAGCTGATCCCTGTCTCTCAGGAGGGGCTTCCCTGCTGGGCAGTTCCTCCTGGGCCTCTGGGGATGGTGGTGCTGCCACTACAGATCTTGTCTACTTCCACCCTGATAAAACTACTAACAGCAGATAAATCCATTATGTGGTAACTGGCTGTCGGTTTTCCTGGGGGAAAATGAAGCAAAAGTTTAAATCTTATTAGCTTTTTTTTTTTAAAGGGATTTTTTTTTTGGTAAAAGGAACGGCAAACATGAGAAAATGGAACATGGTACTAAGAGAAGAAGCAGGGTTGCAGAAAGGGGTAGAAACAGAAAAGACAAAGGAAATAAATGGATTTGAAGGCATTACAAGTGTCTCCTTAATCTTAATATCTGGGCCTGCAGCTTAAATGTAGAGTTTCCTCTTGGGATCTGCACTAATTTGATGGTGCTCAGAAGACGTGAGCTGTGTGTTTAGGACATGCTGTCATCAGGGCATTGTCTCTGAGGAAACATTGTGTTCCCTTCCCAGTAACTACCCTGGTTGTTTCCTGCTTGTGTGGGCTCCCCTAATATTTAGGATAGATTTACCTGTGGATAGGACGAGAGAATTTGACGCAGACAGCAAAGCACATTGTGCCTGTAGATTTATGCAGGGCCAAATCTCATCTTCCTTGATTTACCACGAAGGTGTAATGGTGATGATGGTGAAAGCCCCTTGTACGATTCCTGCATTTATTAAAGGTTTCTTACCCCACCGTGGGCCAGCCAGCTGGGCTACCTGTTGCTGCCAGTCACTGCTGTCAGAGTGAAGGTTGCAGTAGTTTCAAACACCATCAGCAGTCCTGGCACACATTAAATCAGACACAACATTTATATTTTCCAGAGATCTCTATCTGGGTGACCATCTGGTTGTTTTAAGCACTCTCATGTTGCTCATGGTATTAACTCTTAATGGATCCGGCTATAGCTTATGGGCAGGATGGGGCTGGGGAACAGGAGGGGAGTGGTGATACCAAAGACTTTTCATAACGGCTTGTAGGTGGGGAGCTGGTACTGTGTTTGTACAGGCAGGTTTGGAAGAAAATGCTGCCTTTTCAACAGAAATTGCACATCTATGCTTTGTTCACCGCTGAATTCTGTAGCCAAAATTCTGCCTTTTTAGAGGCACGTTTCTAGCCTTTGTCAGCCATGTGTCACTGTTGCCTCAGGTCTCTACAGGTACTCTGGGCTGCTGATCTCCCACAGCTTCATCTCTAGCGCTCACCAGTTTTAGTCACTGTCTGGGGTTGTGACTCTTTCTCCCTCTATAGCTCTTTGATCCCATCTGAGGAGTATGCACGTATTAAAATCTTTTATTGTCGATTCATAGTAATCTGGCTTTTTTCTAGAATCTGGGTAGCAAAGCATTCAGTCTCACGGTCGCGTGTGATGTGGAGGTGGTATCACCTTATCATTTGCAAGATGTACTTTCTTCTGACAGTTGCCTGCCTGTGAATTACCATCTCTATGTTAAGGTTTGGCTGGTGGTGTTACCAGCCAGTAGAGACAGGATAGAGACATACAGCCAGAGATACTCAAGAGCTTATTTTTGAAGGTTTTTTTTTGGTTGGTTGGTTGGTTATCTTTTTTGGGGGGGGGGGGAAGGGATTGATTTCTCTGTCAACACAGAGCCTTTTAGAGGGCATAGGTTTTCAGCAAAGCTTGGCTGCTCACTTCTTGCGAGGCCTTTCCTGGGATGCTGATGCTGTGAAGGATGGATTGTGCATTGGCCATGGATGGTAACTACTGCTTTGCAGAGGAAGAAGTGAAAACCAGACCCGTGGGAAGTGCAGGTCCCCTCAGTAGTGACCCAGCTGGTCTTGCACGCTTCTCCTTGGGAGAGGAGAGAAGTCAGAGCAAGTCAGGGGATAACACTTGGAGCAAAGACTGCTTTCACAGGAGCAACACCTACCAAAATTTAGTCACAATTATCTAGGATTGTACAGGGTTTGGACTGCTGGGCAGGCAGTGGGGGTGCTGCTCTGTTCCAGCCTGCAGCAGGAAGTTTATTGTTGCTGTGAGATGGAAGCTGCTGTGAAGTTTTGTCAAGAACGATGACTGCAGTGAGATTCAGTGCTAAGACCAAGAACAGAGTTGATATCTTTGGGTTTGTTCCTTTTTGTTGTTTTATATAATTTTTTTTTCCCTTTTTCTGAGCCAACTGGGGAAGCTGTCAGGCTGAGAGAGATGCAGTCAGAGCATACGTTCAGCCTGGAAGGGCCGTGGGCTAGGTGGGGTGAGAGGGAAACACAGGGGTTTATTTACAGAAGCATGCTTTCCGGAACAATTCTGTTTTCCAAAACTGCAAAAAGTGTGCTTGTAATCTGTTAGCACAGCCTGCCTCATCAAAAGAGGCAGAGCAAAATAAATACAATCTTAGCAAAATAAATACAGTGTTTCCTGTTGCCTTACTCTGTGAAGTGATCAGCCCTCTCCTTCGGGATATGCTCTCGTGGGCACTGTGTAGAGCTGATGTCTCAGCCAGGGAGAAGAGAAGCTCCATTTTTTCTCTGAGTAGCTCATATGGGCAAGGGAAGAACAGTTGTTTGCTGGATAACTCTGGGTGCCCTTTAATTGTCTCTTAAGTACAGGGATTTAGACATATCAGAGTATTAGGAGTTGGTGGGAAAACTGGCATCTTTGTGCTGGGCATCAACTGTATCAAGATTTAAATACTGTTAATGACCATGGAGTTGTCTTTGGCTTTTCCAAAGGTTTTTGCAAGGTTCATCCAGAGCAAGTAAGACTGTCTTTCAATGCTGAGCTTATACTCAAGTTCAAAACTGTCCTGCACAATGTGGCCCAAGGGAAGCTGCCGAATATGCCTGGCTCTAGCGTCCTTTCAGAGGAGACCCACACTGCAAGTAGTTAAGTGCTGTGTGATCTGCTAGGGCTGGTAGTGCAGCTACACGGGAGAGTAAATTGTAGCAGATGTGGTCCTACTGTCTGGGGGCTTTTTACTGGGCGGTACAGCAAGTAGGGCTGTTGGTAGCCCAAAGGGTCCTGTGTCCAGAGGCCAGTGGGAGGTTTTCCGCTCTGAGCTGTGTCCGGATGCCTTCCTCTGCCCATCTTCCCAGGTTTTTAAAGAAATCACTTCCCCCCCACCTCACACTGACAGATTATATAGCTGGGTGGCAAGCTTCTCCTTTCTGCTTGGAGAGTGTCTTTGAGTGTTTTCTGCTCTTTATGAAGCTTGTCCATTATAAAAACAATGAAACAAACAAACAAAAAACCCATCCCATTTCAAGTTTTAGTGAGGTAACCAATTTTACTTTAATTCACTGTTCCTCTTCAACTTTTGCCAGCATCTATGAAAAAGGCCAAGCATATTGTTTATGGCCAAGGCAGAAGCTTGGTTGCTTTGGCGGAGCTGCTGTCAAAGTGTGTGGTTAATCACATTTGTGAATCCAAGTAGAGAGATTTTATGCACCCCAAATGAAATAAATATCATCTTGAATGAGGCTCAGCCAATAGACTTGCAGTACAGCACCTGCTGAAATTCTGCTTTGCCTGCCTTGTATTTGCTTTTACCTGCCTTTTTTAAACTGCAGTGTTTCTGCTAAACCCTAAAGGGATACAAATCTTTAATCTTGAACCCTTTCATAAACTTGTCCTTTTGGTATATTCTGTGATGGGAAAGAAATATGATTAATTTTTCACATAGAGTGTCTCAAAAATACACGTTTCTTATGTTTTAACAGAGTTGAGAATTACTTTTATTGCATGTAAAGTCTTAATGAAGTGTAACACTTCACTGCTGCTCTTAGACGTTCAGTAGCCAGCATACGCCTGGCTTTTCTGTCTGCTCAATGAGCTGTTTCTGACTGATACTGTAGTTCCTCAAAAAGGGATTTCATTTCCACATTAAGCCTTTGGAGGGACAGATGAAGGCCTGGATGGAGCATGGCTCTTTTAGGGAGGAGGATACCAGAGCCCGTGGTTTGAAGAGGCTGTCCATGGGGCTTTTGTCTGAGAGGAGTCATTGCCTTTCCCAGTGATGGTAATTTAAGGAAGTGAGTGGCCAAGCAGAGATAAAAGAGGTCATTTCAAAAGGTAGGCGATAATGGATAGGGATGTTTTTGCTTTCTCTGGCAGTCCTGGTTAACCAGAGGGCTTGTTTTCTCAGGTGGAAAGAAGCAGCAAAGAAGGCGACGCTACCTTTTTAGAAACTTCCTAAGCTTGTTTTTTGTATAGAGTGATATAAACTAAACACATGATGGCAAATTGTGTTGTAAAAGTTTATTAGGGCTTCTTTGGGACAAATTTGCACTTAGGGGGAATATGCTTAATGCTAGAGGATTGCTGCAGAAAATTACAATAGGGAACAGCTTGTTTGTCTTAGTGGTTTTCCTGTTTATAACATATGGAGAGATATCAGCCTGTGCAGCAGTCTCAGACACACACATGCACACAGTCAATTTATCCTGTCCAAAACTGGGGAGTACCTAAAATTATCACCCTTTCATTTTGCTACCCTTAGGAAGGAATGAACAGGGTACTTCATCAGGAATTATTGGAGGCAACTTCCAACAGAAAACTCCTCTCTAGGCTAAAAAGAAAACAATTAATTTTGCTGGCTGTGGCTTCCAGGTATGTTCCAAACCTATAACTTCCTCAGAACAGGAAGTCAGAACAGACTTGAGACTTGTGGGAGATGCTTACAGATGCTGTGTTTGGTTTGAGTGGCAACACGTAATGCTTATCTGGTTCCCTAGTTCATACCAAAAGTGTCTGACAATATTTTTGAAGAAATGTGGGAGTAATAGGTTGCAGGCACAGAGCTTTTTTAGCAGAAAATGCCTTTTCTCCCTTTCTCCTCCATTACATAACTTTGGTTGTGGAACTGAGTTAATTTTTAACTCCTGATGTCCAGAAACAATTGAGTTAAGGCACATACCTCCTGCCCTTACCCTCACCCCTGTGGACCAACCGGCGTTTCCATATGCAGCCGGGTGGTTATGGTTGTGCTGGTGATCAAAAGTTACATCCCTGGTCATAGGCTTTCAGCTTATTGCATAATTTTAATTATGGATTTTCCTTGTAGAGTTCTGTGACCTCTCCTCTAGTCCCAGTTATTTTAGGGAATGTTTAGTATTCTGTAGCTAGAACCTGCGTGTTGGCCTATGCTAACTGTGCTCCTCTGGAGATTTGAAATAGATAGTTATCCGAGTGTTCAAATTGTTTTCCACTTGCTCACAATGTCTTTGACCTGATGGCATATGCTTAGGCTTATTTCCTGGCTTTATATACAAGATGTTCTTTTGGAGTGGATGCATTAGGCAAATGAGCTTGCATTTGTCCCCTTCGGTGTGTCGTGATTGTACAGTGGCCTTTTCTCCCATCAGATGTTTGTGGCCACTGTGCTTGCTTTCAGTGGTCATTTTTGCTTTGAAAAAAGGGTCATCTTTTAAAATAAGCATACTTTTGAAAGCTATCCTCAATGCAGTGAAGTAGTGAAGCATATGTGCAATCTAATTTTGAGGGTTTTTTTCTTACGTTCGTGTCCCCTGACTGGCTCACAGTGTAATGTGCCATTTCTTTTCACCTGGTGTTAAAATTTGTATTGCTGTGTGTGAATTACCCAGCTTTTAAAGAACAATTTTCAGAAGGGGATATTGTAAAGGCTGCGTGTAACACAAATAGCTCATAGATTCTTAAGCAAAAAGTCAGTGTAACTCCACCAGAGAGATTTCTCTGTTCAGATTCCACCAAGAACATAATGTAGCAACTTCAGTGTTTAACAGAAAATTTAACCAGAGGATCTTCTCGTCTGCCTTTACAAGTTATTGACTGCTTTTTCTGCCTAAGTTGCACTTATTGGTGTTCATGATTTCTTATACATAACACGAGCAGTTTCCTGTAAAGTTCTCCTTGAAATTATTTGCAAACAGTTATCTTCTCAATGAAGAACTGAAAAATACTTACTAATGAATGGCTTTTGCATGCTTTTTATGCAAGTTGGAGTATTTTATTGCCATTTTGTTGTTCTAATTATATTTCATCTCCATTTACTTGTAGGTTTTAAGGACCTAATTATGTGGTTCTATATGACATACCTATGTGGTACGTCAATGTGCCTAATACCATAAGGCTAGGGTTGGGTGATAGCCTGACTGTAATAAAAAATGATAATGGAAAGGAAAAGAATGCTGCAATAGTTTATATTAGCTTTTTATGTCCTGAGAGAAGACCCAGGTCTAGTGTTAAATTCTAGACTGAAATGCGAAGAGTTAGCTGTAAATCTAAGGGAATCTAATATAAGAGTAAACTTACTACTTCCTTCTTTTGGCACACACACTGTATCACTTAAGACTTCCTAGGATGACAAAATAAGTTAAAATACAACTGGTTAAACTTGTCATGACTTAATAATTTTCGTCTTATTAGCAGACACACAGCTTTTCGTTTGGCAAGATTGACTATAAGGGAACTGACATTAATGTCCCTTTGGTGAGAAGAAGAGTGTAAACAAAGAATGTAAGTTAAAACAGAGTATGTCTTATATAAGTTTAGACCTTCTTTCACATGTTTTTGACCTGCTAGGATGTGGAAAGCACCAAGTCAAACTTCTGTTAGCCATGAAAATATAGTTTTGGTGCAGCCCAAGTGTATAGGGATAAAGGTCTGATGGAAAGGCTTTTAAAAGCCCTTCTATGTAAGAGACTAAGCTTTATCGCCTACACGTGAGTCGGGGCAACTCCTGATACTGGTTCAGGCTGGGGGGTGAAGGGTTTGAGAGCAGCCTGGCTGAGAAGGACTTGGGGGTACTGGTGGATAAAAAGCTGGATGTGAGCCAGCAGTGTGTGCTGACACCCAGAAAGCCAACCCTATCCTTGGCTGCATCAAAAGAAGTGTGGCCAGCAGGTTGAGGGAGGTGACTCTCCCCCTCTACTCTGCTCTGGTGAGACCCCACCTGGAGCGCTGTGTCCAGCTCTAGAGCCCTCAGCACAGGAACGGCATGGACCTGTTGGAGTGGGACCAGCGGAGGGCCACAGAGATGCTCAGAGGACTGGAGCACCTCTGCTGTGAGGACAGGCTGAGAGAGTTGGGGTTGTTCAGCCTGGAGAAGAGAAGGCTCCAGGGAGACCTTGTTGTGGCTTTTCAGTTCTTAAAGTGAAGATGAAGCATACTTTTGAAAGCTAGGGAGGAAGGAAGGAAGATGAAGACAAACTTTTTAGCAGGGCCCGTTGCAATAATATATGGTGTAATGGTTTTAAACTAAAAGAGAGTAGATTCAGACTAGATATAAGGAAGACATTTTTTACAAGGGAGGTAGTGGAACTCTGGAACAGGCTCCCCAGAGAGGTTCTAGGTACTCTTCAAGCTCTGTTCTGTCTTTCAGGTACAAAGTCTTTGAGACCAGAGTGAAAAATCTTAAAGCTGAACCTCTTTGTTATGGTTTTCTTACAAGGATTTTCTTTATTCAGAGAAAACAGGTGGTTTCATGCAACTGTAATAGCTATAAACTACTTTTAAATCATTGAGCAGATCACTGAGTGGTTCTGAATCACTCTTTGGTTATGTGCCACTGGGGGAAACCATTGCTTCATGCACTGGTGAAGTACAAAAGCCTGACGAATTCACATGGTAACAAACCCAATTTTGTATGAAAAATACTATTCATGTGAAAGTGAGTGAGTCCAGTTCCCATTTGTGGTGCATAACCCCCCACCCCAGAAGCAGCTTGCCCGGGAAAGGCTGCTGGTTTGCCCCTGTTCAGTGAGCTCTGCAGTTCATGGTGACCAGGAGGCTTGAGCCTCCTCTGTAATTGGCAACCCATGACCTCCCTGTGACTTGGAGGTGTCAGTGGGGCCCTGGCACACATGAGTGTTCAAACCACCCACTGCTTGATTGCAAGAAGTGAGTTGGAGGAGGTGGTTTCCGTTTTCTTGTGTTATCCATGTGATCATTGCCATGAGAGCTGCCCCTGTCCGCTCTCGATTCACAGCAGCATAAATCATGAGCTGGCTTTGAGAGGCTGAGCCCTGGTGCACAGCCAGGTTTGGGAGCCCAGTCTGTGCTGAGACAACACAGGCACTGCAAGGCTGGCAATAGAAATGAATGGCAGAAGCTATCCCAGGCTTCAGTAAGGGTGAGGAACTCACCTGGAGACCAGAGCAGACACTATTCACATGATACAGCACTTTCAAAGCCTTTCCTGAAGCCACTAAATATTTGTGGTGTGGGGGAGTAGGTGAGTGTTTAAGCCGGTTGGGATAGTGCTTCCATCTCTGGTATTTCCATTCCTGCTAAAGGCACTGGGGCAGGGTGTGCTGCTTGTGTCTCTGCTTGGCCAATTCATATGTAGTCACTTGTGACAAAATGCATCCCTGGAATGGAGATACTGCATGAAACTGTGCTGTGACACCAGAGCCATTGCAAGCAATAAATATTATCCAAAACACTGGTTTTTGTTTGTCCCTTCCAAGGACTTGGGAAAATGCCAGAATTTATTTTTTAAATTATATAAGCAACTTAAATATTTGTGATGGCTCATTTTTCTTTCCTTACTACTTTGAGAACAGTATTAATTTTGCCCTATGTTGTTTCTGTTGGTCTTTTTTGACACTGGTTCCCCCTCTCCTCTTCTGTAACAAAATGATCTCATGTCCTGTGTTGACTGAAGGCTGGTGGGTTCAACATGAGGTTGCTTGCTTCAGGGAACGAGCAGAATGTATTAACAGGGCTTCTGCTGTGTCCCCCTCCTACCTACCAAGACAGCTATGTAAAAAATCTAATGTTTCTGACTGCATAATCTGTTCGTATCTTATAGCTAACACTATCTTTTTCATCTTGAATACTCCATCCAGAGTGCAGATCTGGAGAGCTGCATGGTGGGCAGGCAGTCTGACACTTAATACTTATGTATTGTTACTATTAATGCTCTTGTGAGCATTTACCTTATGTCTGTCCCTAATTCTTTAATATACTGTTTCTTACATTGTCAGCCTTGAAAATGTTGCAAAGGCCATAAGGGTAAAATGCTGCATAATAAGGATCTGTAGATCTCTTCCTATTGCTTTTCTGACTACCAGTACCGTTTGGGAGCCTCTGTTCCCATCTCACCTATGCCAAAGGTGCAGAAACTGCCACGATTCCTCATTGACCTCATCCCACAAAGTCAATGGGATTATTAAAGTAGAGAAACGCATCTGCCTTTCATGATGATACCTCCTGAGACCTGTTTGTCTCTTTAGTGACTAATTGGATCAGCCCAGGATTTTGTTCTGTGAGCTGTGGGAATCAGGGACCACCTTTGGTACAGACCCTTGCATAAACAGTAGTGTTCGTGGCTACAAACTGTCAGGGAGACAGTCACTGTGATGAATGAAGACCTTCTAAAGTTTGGATGCTGGAGGGATCATTTTCTTAAAATAGACATTCCCAAAATAATCCAAAAGAGTATAAGTCTTTTGGGAAAGCAAAGTTTAGGCTGGAAATCCCATGAGAGCAGGTTTTTTTTCTTTTACTTCTTTTTCTTTCTTCTTTTTCTTTTACTTCCCAGTTCTGGCTTTTCTGTAGTGCTTTGTAGGGGTGTTTCTGGGGAATGTATGTGCTCTCATCCTTCCAGTTCTGTTCAGAACCAGAAAGAAAAGAAAGATCTGAAATAATTAGTATCTTATTAAGAAAAAAGAGTAATCCAAAGCTTGAAAAGGCTCATGTAAAGCTTTGTATGTGTGTTTTATTTTTGATATAGCTGCAGTCTTTGCCATCTGAACAGTGCAGTACTCTGCTCATGGCTGAGATGCAGGAAATAAGGTTTGAAGAATAAAGGAAGAGCATCAGTGGTGTATATATTTAGATATGTCTTCTATATCTCGTATACTTCTAATGTCAATATGCAAGGACTATTTAAATGACTTTAGGATACGATGATGGGTTTCTAATTGTTATAATTCTCTCATCTCAAGGGCTCATTACAAAATATAATAGATAATACCTGGGAATCTTCTACACAACAAAACAGATGTTGTTAAGTGTGTTGGTCTTCCTACTACTACCTCTTCTCATTGTGCTGAACGCGTTTCCCCGGTGCCAGGCTGGATGATAGGTGTAGGCCATGAGACAGGCATCATGTAGCAGTTTTCCTTTGCCAACAGCTCAGCATTATCCAAAAAGGGCTTGATTTATGATCCCTGGAGAGCATGGCACGAAGGTTAGCTTAGATTGCCAAGCAACATACTGCCAAACTTACACTCCACTTAGGAGCTCGTTGGTCCATGCTGGACCTGCAGCTCACTCTAGGCTTTGGCAGAAGAATTCAGTGTATCTCTATTGCAAACCAGTTCTCTTTTAAAACCTCTTTGTCAGCTGACAGCTATCAAAACTGTGCCTCTAACTACAGGTTGCCATGTGTCAGATGAATGTGCTACTTTTCTTAAAGGGTATTTATTTGGTAATAGCATAGTTAAGGAGAGTTATGATCAGATTTTGCTTGTTTGTGTACCACTTGCAATTTCAAATAGATGCCATATTCTTCTTCACCTTTGTCCTCATCTGTGCTCCACCCTCAGAAAAGTTTTTCCTTTTGAGGTGTTGCAAGAAGTTATTTTTGTGGATGCACACTACTGAATCCGGGTATGAAAGACGGGACTGCATTAAGCTGTGGGCTGCAAATTATTCTCTTATGTATACAATAAACGCAGATGGAAGTCTTGACCCATGAGATTGCTTCACTAGACAGATGGATGAAACTAACTAAAAACATGCAAGTTTATTTCATTCCCTGAGGAAAGGCCTTTGGGTCATAACGTGTCTATACAAACAAATCTTTATTTTTACTTTACTATTATTACCACTTATTTACTAATATTTTGACTAATATTTGCAACTTTTTTAGTGTGTATTTTCAGTTTATCCTTCATTTTATACAGACCATACATTTCTGAGTAATGAGCTAGAATAAACTCCAGTGATTTGCATTTCTTACTTTGGAGCAGTCTTGTTCATATGAAGAGAGTGATGCTGGTTTTTATGTTAACTATATTTACAGAAGCCACCCCTAATCAGAATTTGTTTGAAATGAAAGCTTGCTTAGATGGAAGCTTGTAAGACATCTTCTCTAGGAAAAGAAAACCAGTAAGGGTGTATTTTAGTAGCGTCTAAAAATTCCCAATAAAATATGAACTTTTACTATGCCAGTCATGAACAAAAGCATGTTTAGGGACAGTCCTTCACCCTTTGGATGTGGTGGTCTGTCGGGTCCTGCCAGACAAACCTGATCTCCTTCTATTACAAGATAACGAGATTATTGGATGAGGGAAAGGCTGGTGATATTGTATACCTGGACTTTCGAAAAGCATTCGATACTGTCCCCCATACAAATCTCGTGGAAAAACTGGCTTCACATGGCCTGGATGAGCATATGATCTGCTGGATCAAGCACTGGCTGACTGGAAGGTCCCAAAGAGTGGTGCTCAATGGATTTAAATCCAGCTGGCGGCCGGTCACAAGTGGTGTCCCTCAGGGCTCAGTGTTAGGACCATTCCTGTTTAACGTCTTTATTGATGATCTCGACAAGGACATAGGGTGTATCATCAGCAAGTTTGCAGATGACACCAAGTTAAGCAGGAGTGTTGATTCCCAGGAGGATGGGGAAGCTCTACAGAGAGACCTAGATAGATTGGATCATTGGGCCAGCACCAATGGGATGAGTTTCAACAAGGGCAAGTGCCAGGTTCTGCACTTGGGCCACAAGAACCCCATGCAGCGCTACAGGCTTGGGGAAGTGTGGCTGGAGCTGCCTGGAAGAAAGAGACCTGGGGGTTCTAATTGACAAGTGGCTGAATATGAGCCAGCAGTGTGCCCAGGTGGCCAAGAAAGCCAACGGCATCCTGGCTTGTATCAGAAATAGTGTGACCAGCAGAAGTAGGGAGGTGATTGTGCCCCTNACGCTCATGGCTGGGTGACACTCGTCTCATCACACTTGCCATGTCTGTAGCTATTCATCTTTAGTTGCCCTTGCAATTAATGGTAAGAAATAAGCATTTTTAGGGCGCAATTCACTTGGCCCAATCCACACGTGTGTTTTAGGGTGAGACAAGTCAGACTCCATTGACTGGGTCTCCACTGGCTCACAAGAAAGCCAAGGACAACTTGTTGGAGGTAGACATCTGTATTCCAGATGTCTGCATTTATCCAAATGAATCCCACTCAATCCAGTCCAGTGTTGTCTGACATTATTTGCAAGTTAAGAAGGAAAAATGCTCGGTTGGTAACGATGCACTGATCTGTTTCCAATAGTCTGTCTGTTAAGGGAATCAGATTGAATTTTAGCCAAAGGACTGGAACAGAGAAGTGGCACAGTCAAAAACCAACTTTCCACCCCACCCCTCCCCGCAGTCAAATAAGAAAAAAATCAGGCTTTTTAGCTATAAATCTGAACTCATCATGGGTCATACAAGGTCTAGTTAAGTGAAAAGTAATGAAAGGGAGGAGAGCATAACTGCTGTCTTGTGTTCCTGTCTTTCTGTGTGCTGGGTGTGGGGTAAAAGATATAGGAGTCTTTTATACATCTAAATCCTACTAATTTTCTTCAGTTTAACTGAAATTTGGTGTGTTGGCTATCTGTAATCAGCAAATCTCTACTCCTATATTACAGCTGGGTGTCCCACCTTGCTTTTAAAATGGCAACCACCGCGTGTGGGAGCTTGTCATAGCCTTTCTCTTGGTAGCTGTAGTAGTAGTTGGATCCGCGCCCCGGCGAACAACCCAACAGCTGGGAAAGATGTTAGCTAAATGGTTTTAAATAGTTTATATTACTCTCACTGAAGAGCTTAGTGTTAGCATTGTTATGGCCTACTTCTTTTTCATGCCTGTAAAGTTACCTTGTGTCTGAAGCCAGTCATACTTTACACCTCATCTTTTGAAAATTGATTGGGCATAAGCAATGCCCGCAGCTGTATTAAACGCTTTTGCCAACAAACCTGTTGGAGTGCAGACACAATAAATTCAGGCATTACTTCTGTTCTAAGCACTCAAAGATGCTTCTAGCTTGGTATGGAGAGAAATGCATTTCTAGTATTCTTCTGTGAAATTCCTTTTCCCTCCCAGATAGGAATAAAACCTTTTGTGATTTTTTTTATTTGTTTTTCTGTATGTGTGTAATGTAAGGCTTAACCAAGAGGGGTTTGGCATTTTAATAACTGATACATAATGTGTTTTTGAGAGCTAATGAATAGATTTATTCTTGTGTCTTAATTGCTGTTTGATTAGCCGTATCTCCAGAAAGTTACATTACATTTTCTTGGCTCCTCAAGAAATAAAGTGTCAATGAAATGTCTGTTCTCATGTTTCAGTTAAAAAAATTGAGTTGGGATTTTGTGTCAAGATTTTGCTGACTCACTTGCTTCATAGGACTTACTACTAAGACCTTTCTGATCTGTCTCCAGTCATGGGAATATAGGAAAAACAGCTAAAACATGTTAATAAGCATTGTTAAGTTAAAGCCGTAAGAAAATTCTTGTCTTCTCCCCCCTTGTTTCAATTTTTTAAAAAAGTTCTGGTTGGATCTAATTGTTTTAAGTTATTTTTACTACCTGAAAATTAACTAGATTCATAACAAAATAAATCGTTAAACCCACTTAATCCGTCCCTGAACAGTTTGCCATCTAATTTTCAGTCTGGTCCTAAAAAGAAAGAGATTGGAACAAAGGGAGCAGCATTGTTCCCTCTGGCGGAGTGAACTCTAGTTTCAGAGAGAGAAACATTGATACAACCTGTATTTACTATGGTAGGAGATGACTGTCTGGACAAAAGCATACAGTAGGGACTTGGAGGATACCTAGCTGACCTGCTGTGTAGATTAAAATAAATATATTGTGTTCATAAAAAAGTATTAATTCCTTTTAGAAAATTTAGCACTCAGCCAGACTGTTGGTTTTGTTCATGGAAATCTTCAATTTTCCGTGGAAAGTAAACTTTTTTGCAAAAAATCAAAAATCCACTGTTTTCCCTGGAAAGTTTTTATTTATCCTCTTGTTGAATCATTTTCACCTCCTTTGTTGAGCTGAAATGAGTAACTGTTGAAACGTCTACGTAAGACAAAAGTAATATTTGGTAGTACGTGTGAAGGCAGAAGTACACGTGGGGCTTGTCTCTTAAAAGCTGTTGTGTTGAGTTTGATCCAAAGTCTACTGAAGTCAGTGGGAAGAGAAGTACTAATCTAAAAGGGTACTGTGACAGAGTGGTGGTACCCGGTGGTGGGGAGGAAGGCACTATTGCATGGTAATGACAAATCATTGCCTTTCCAGCAAACAAAACTTTTGCTGAGAAATGGCATTTTTGCTGTAGCATACTGTTTCTCAAGTTTTATTGCCTCATGAAATAAGGACTGGGTTGCCTTTGTTGTGGGAAGAGGAGGGAAGAGAGCTGGAGGAGAGGCCTGGAGAGCA
This sequence comes from Tringa tobata, assembly GCA_033628505.1. NCBI lineage: Eukaryota > Metazoa > Chordata > Aves > Charadriiformes > Scolopacidae > Tringa > Tringa tobata. The sequence goes on along the minus strand of JAHREE010000324.1, from coordinate 2,489,717 downwards.
AAACAATACATAAGCTGCGGTAGTGACTTCTGGTGTAGGCAAGTCTGTCCCTGCAGCTACGGCTGCCACCCCATGTACCCTCTTCCAAACTACACAGCTCCAACAGCCTGGATTGCAGGATATCAGTGATATAAAGAGGGACCAATCTGCTGCCTTCCTGGTTACCAATCTGCCCATGACGAACACCATCTCTGAGGACCCATGCACTTCAGCGCTGCACAGTTCATGCACTTTCAGGGTCCTCTCCCCTTTCCAGGAGGTCATATCCCTGGGGGGGATATTACCTGGGGGGCCCCTGGCAGAAGGGTCATGTAGTGCCCATGGATCACAGACCTGGCATTCCCAGCAGTGGCTAGCAGATGTGAAAATGACTCCTGGAAAGGTTGACTTGACTTTGGCTGACTTCAACCTGTCATGTTTGCTTAACTTCCTAAAGGCACACTAAGGAAGTCGTTAAAACATGCTCTCTGTTTCTTTCCTTCCCAACAGTGTTCATCTTAAAAGCTTTAGAAGCTCTAGAGAGGCAGAGATGGAGTATCTCTTGATCTGTGCCAGCTGCCATGATAAAAATAAATACTTTTCTGCTTGTCTAGGACTGCTTTCGGTGGAAAATGATGGCACTTACAATTTTTATTTCTGTAACCCTTCTTCTATAATGAAACTTAAAACTTTCTCCAGGAGGAGGGAGCCAGACTCTTTTCAGTAGTTGCCAGTGAGAGGACGAGGGGTAACGGGCACAAGTTGGAACATAGGAGGTTCCACTCAAACATGAGAAAAAACTTCTTCACAGTGAGGGTGACAGAGCCCTGGAACAGGCTGCCCAGGGAGGTCGTGGAGTCCCCTTCTTTGGAGATTTTCAAGACCCGCCTGGATGCCGTCCTGAGTAACATGCTCTGGGCAACCCTGCTTCGGCAGGGGAGTTGGACTAGATGATCTCTATGGTCCCTTCCAACTCCAAAAAATTAAGTGAAATCTTCAGCTGATGCTTTTGCTGAATTAGTATCATGTTTCTTGCCTCAAATGAACAGTGAGGAAAACTTCAAAGTGAACAAGTGGACACGCAAGGAACGTGTCAGCAGTCAGGAAAAGTCCAGCAGTTTTCCAGCTAGTGAAAGGACATTTTGATCCCGGTGCAGGGAGCAGGTAGTGGTGCCTGAGGATGAAGCTGAGTTGATAAGGGAATGTGCCTGTCGCTGCTGGTAGCAGCTTGTATTTAAGCAAAGCGCACTCTGTGTTTATATGGCCACCACCACACGTGACAGATCTAGTTTGCCACCTTGTGAATGGAAAAGTTAATCTCAGCAAGGTAGCTTATTTTTAGATAGTCTACAAAAAAGTAAAATGAAAGAGGAGCAGAGCTGGCCTCACAGTATGCTAGATTAAAAAGTCAAAATTTGTGTGTAGTGCAAAAACTTTCAGAGTTTATTTTCACTGTGTTTCCTTTCTATAGTAAACACTGCTTCGTTTGATCTAAGAGCAATTCCTTCTCCTTTCTTAGCACTGAAGCAATCTTTGAGCTTTCCCTTTTAGAGATCTCCTTGCTTCATTTTAACTCAACAGCATGATTAAGATGTAGGATCTTGATCCTTGGCTGCATTTCAAAGAGGAGTTTAATTTCTTAAGGGACCCTCACCGCTGCTTCTTGGGATGCTGTTCCTGTAGCACACTTCACAAGGGAGAGTTATTTCAGGTTGTAGTGATTATTTCCTCTAAACTGGAAAAAATACTTGTAGTTACTGGTGGGATGAATTTCAGATCAGCATCCCAGTGTCAGTGAACTCAAAATTTTCTGAATTGCATGTAGGTACTTGACTTAAACTTCACTTTAGAACCGCTGATTTTGCATTATCCAGGATGATTTCCTTCCCACTGATGAGTTTATCATCACTGGGTCCTTGCTGACATCAGCGAGGACTTGTGGCCTCTGTTTGCAGGTGAGGAAAATTGAGACTTAGATCTTTCTGTTCTGCCCGCTTGCCATGTACCCAGCTGGTGCGGAATGTAAGGCAGGGATGCACTGGCTGAGAGGAAGGAAGGTAATGTGAAGCCTGGTTAGATACTAGCAGCTTCTGACAAAGCAGGAAGCTAGCTGGCATCTGCTGGTTCCTGCCTGCAGGACCTTCCCACCTGCCATCTGCAGGGACGGCTCTTCATTTCTAATGGTTGCCCAGAAGACCTGCAAGAATTAATGCTTCTTCTAAGTATTCCCATAGCATCCTGGAAATGCCAGACCTGCATATGGAGAAGTGAGGAGAAGCGTTTCAGGATGTTAGAGATGCTCCTGCAGAAGTTGGGTCCTAATCACGACAGCACAGTCCCTTCCTGCCTCCGGGCTTTGGCCTTATTCCTGGGTCTCAACTGGCACCTTGGAGAGGGTGGTTTTGTCAGGCTTACCAGTGCATCTCAGACTAAGACGGAATAAAATAGTTCATGAGCCATGGCATATTGCCATGTGAATGAATGGAATGGTGGGTTCTAACAGTTTCCTTAGGAAATAAATAAATAGAGAACTTCACTGCTTTTTTAAAAAACAAACAAACAAAAAAACAAACAAATGCCCCAAGCTTTGACTTCCTCTGCTTTCTATTGCAGGTCTGTCTGTTTTAGCCGCTTTCTCATACCCCTTCTATTTTTCCTTTTTTCTTTTTTTTTCCCACGACACCCAGAGTGGGTCTGGTCTTTGATGTTTTAATGGCCTTACTGCTTTCCTGCAGCATGTGGCTGCGGGGGCTGCTCTGTCACCAGTCCTCCTCGGCAGCAACTGAAACAGTGTCCTGTTTAATAACCAAACCTGTGCTCTGTCCTGTGGCTTCCCTAATATTCATTAACCATTTTATGCCACTAATTGTAATCTTGCTGAACAATAGTTTTGTGCCCTGTTATCTGGGAGCGCAGGGCCTATGGTGTTATCTAACAAAGACATCAGTGTAGTCAGAAGCACTTTCCCTTGTCTAAGCTTTGCTCTAGTTGGCTTTCTTGAAATCATGGACTGCTCTTGTGCAATAAGATACATAAAGCTGTGTGAAGTCTTCTTGCACTTTCATAGATTTAGCTAGCAGGTCAGCTCGGGAGACTTTACAAATTACTTTAGCACCTTTCTTAGAGATGAACACAGCGTTTCTGTTCTGCTGCTTCCAAGTACTGCCTTCATCTGTTTACCTTTTTTCTTCAGTTAAATTTTGGTTTTCATACAGGGGCTTTCTGATTTGTGTTTGGACAGCATCATTGTCTTCTATCGTAGATGAGATTTTTATGTCCCGTGGTGATGCCCAGTTTCCGCATTGCCCAGGAAAGAATTAAAGTTTCTTTGCTTTGACATACTTGGAAACAGTGAGATGTTAAATGTTTGCCTTTTTTATTATTATTATTTTAAATCTAATTTTTCTAGGAAAATTCCTAAGAAGTACTGAATTCAAAAGAGATAATGAGAAATGTAAGATCTTCTTTTGTTTCACTGCTCCTCTCAGCTGTTGCATTTCAGTTACAGTAATTACACAATGTGCCGTATTCCTATAGAGTGGCAATAGAGATAATTTTTAGTTGGTGCTTCTGTCAAAGGTGAACACTGTCTCAAGATTCCCTATTTATGTTAGTACATGGAAAAAAAAATGCCTTTTGTGAAGAAGCTATCCATCTTAATTGGATAGGCAGAGGTACAGTTTTGATTAATGATCTAATCCTGTCCGTGTGTCTTTATGTTTATCTCCTGAGCCACTAGTGGCAGAGAATGCAGTTGCTCTCTCGAGTTTTCAGTTTCATCAGAGTTCACTGTTTCGGAGTCAGAAGTGTTCTGGGGATTTAATTACACAGAGTGGTTTCCTGGGGATCCCATGGGCATACTGCACGTAGAGTTATATGCCACAGTGCTGTGTAAACAGTGTGTCTCAGGATGTGAAATAGCTGTGAGCCCTGGCCAGGCACCTCTTAAGCAAATCTTTCGCTAACATAACTTTTCAACAAAAAAATTGACTTGTTTTTGAAGTTTGTGCATGTTGTTCCATTTCTGAGATGAATTAATGTTTTTTAGAATTTTGAGCTGCAGACGCAGGTTCTTGTTGTTGTAGTTAATGTTGGCTTTAGACTTTCAGATGTCAATTTGGATGCAGTCTAGACATAACGAAAAGAGGGTATTTTCTGCATCAGAAGATAAGCGGACACACAAGGGTGCTGTAACTACATAGCAGTAGCACAGTTATAACTTCTTGACATTTAGAAATAGACAGTGGATGAAGAATCCATTCTAAAGAAACCACATTAATTGTCCTACTTGGTTATGAAAGATTTTAGTCATGCTGTCATGTATGTGGGTTGAAAAAATGGTTCGACGGATGAATTTCTGAAAGCTGATGGGACTGCTCAGTCAGGTCGGAGCAGCGTTGGCGTGAAGTGTTCACAGGAGATGATGTCAGTGCAGACAGTGATGCTTTGCTCAGTGTGGATAAGCCTGTATGTTTTCAGCAGAGCAGACCTGCTTCCAGATGTCAGTGGTGTGTTATGATCCTTCCCCCTAAGGATTTTTTGTGGGAACCTGAACTTTGCTTTGGGTCAAGTTCCAAGAAAAATTCAGGGAAGTAACCAGCCAGCTGCTGCCTCGTACAGAGTCAAATATGAGCATACATGGGGAATTCTACATGAACATCAATGGATGAGGCTGTGTTTCTGCTAGGGACTTATTCTGGGATTGGTTTCCCTAGGTGGTTTTCACTGTGACTAGGTCAAACTTGAGTGAGTCCACCTACACTGTACTGTAATTTTTGTATGTGCTAGTGGTACCATGTGGATGAATACTTTCAGTATTTTTCACATCTATAACTCAGTAGTTGTCTGTAAATGAAAGTTTTTATCTTTCTGTAGGTGTCTGGGTTGTGTATATGTGCAGGTAGTATGTTGAAGAATCTAGAGCACTCCCTTTTCTAGAAACCACTCTTGGTCTTTCATTTCTATGATTCTATGATTTTCTTTTTGTGTTCCAAAAAAGTCCTTTACTTTTCCTGGTCTGTTGAGTGTGCTGAGGAGCTCGCCCATCCATTGGCTTATTTTCAAGGCATGTAATCTTTAAAAGACTTCAAAGGTATGGATTGTGTGCAAAGAAATGTGGCAATGATGTTTTCTCAGTGTTAGTATAGTTTTGATCAGAAACAGCATAGATGATGTGTCTGAAATAATTTCTGAAAATGGTGCTCAATTCTTTTGCTGAAAATGCCTGTTCATCAAGGAAATGAATTTTGTCGTTTCAGGAATGCGAGCTTTAGGACATGTGGAACTCCTGGGTTGTTTGTTTGCTTACCAAATAAGAAATACACTATAAAGCTCTCCAGGACATACTAAATAACTCCCACTGTATCTCAAAGTGTAGTGACTTAAAAATACCTTCTTAATGAAATACCCAAACTTGAATTCATTGCTTCATCTAACCCAATGAATCTGCTCTTGCTTTTCCTAAGTCTTTTATTACCTTGAGCTACAGTGGATATTTACTGTAGTTGTGCAAGTTGTGAGTCAGTGTATTCATACCCAGTAGCCTTGTTGTTGTACGGATTTATTTTAACTGGGGTTTCCAGCGCTTTCCTCAAGTGATGTGATCCGCACCCCTAAAAATTAATCCTTATATGGCAGAGATCATGAGGCTAAGGATTATTGGGAAGGTTGTAAGCTGTCTTGATTATAAAAAATACTTTACCAACCAGTGCTGGAAGCCTCGTAAGAATTAAATGAAATTAGGTCTGAATCAAAACTTCCCGTAGTACGGAGACTTGAGGCAGGACTACTTTGTTTCGTTGCAGAGCCAGACCTGTAATGTGCTCTTCATTGATGAAGCCTTGGTCAGCTCTTCAGCTAGAAGACCACGTTAGCTGGTCTCTAGAATAAAAATGTGAACTATATTAGAGATTTATTGCAAACAGCAGAGCAAACCGGTTCATGTTAGATAAAAGCATCTGTGCTTTTCATATCAAATACAAATTTCACATTTAATTCAAGTGTCTTTTTTTCAGATTACTGCTTTAGTTGCTGCAGGTCTTGGGTCTGCCTGAACTGTCCATACCACAACCGTCCACTACCCACCTCTTTCTCTTGAATGGTACCCAATCATATGAATTAAATTATTTGTCTAAAGTGGTTAATACCTTAGCTTTATCAAAAATTAGATTTCAAGTGCCCCAGCTATCTTTTCAATTTTCTATATGTTTCTGAATTTCATTGTGGCCTTTTCTAGTTTTGGCTAAACTTAATAATTTGGCATCATTTACCTTTTCAGTGCTTACTTATTTTTCCCAATCATTTAAAATTGCATTAAACAGTGGTCCTTACTCTTTGAATGCCAGACTGTACTCTTAACCTCTTGCTATGTCTCTTCTATTAATAGTTAATGTGATAAAAATTCTGACCTGAGTCATCCAGGAATGGAAAGTGTTCATGTGAAAGACAATGCCTGAAGCATGGAAGCCTGAAATAAAGGCTTTTAGAAACAGTATCACATCACTAAGAATTTGCCCTCATTAACTGCCCCCCTCCCCCCAAGTGAGCCAATAAAAAAGCAAAGGTGCAAGTAGAGGCTTAAGTTTTAAGATTATTATTTGGATCCTTTTTTTTTTTTCCCCCAAAAATTACTTTCTTAAAAGGAAATGGTGAAATAATCACCGTTTTCTCCTCTAAAACATATTCCATGCTTTATAAATTACTTTGGAAGCAGTGACGTGTCATCCCTGACCATCTAAAAATAGGAAGTGTCTGCTCGTCTCCATGCTTTGGGTGAATTCAGGTCTGGTCTGGTTCTTTGCCTTGTTTCCCTCAGCATAAGAATAGACCACACTGTTCAGTGATCCCCTCCCTCCATGGGCTCCCCATGAGACAGACAACAACTTTCCAACTGTCCCCCGTTTGACAAACACAATACTAAACGTCTCTGGGTACTTACCACCTCCAGCAAAGAAATCCTGGTGTTTGATCTCCAAGGCACACATCCCTACCGTTTGAACTGAAGGGATCACTTTATTAGCTGCTACCATTAGCAGTCACCCTCTCCTTTGTGAACCAGCCAGCGACTAGCTGGTGTATGACACGCACTCCTGACCACCCAGCTTGTTGTTTAAATAATCCAGAGAGTTTAAAAAACCCAGGCCCTTACGCCGCCACCACCACCAAACTTGGTGTGCCCTAGAAAACTTTGTTTGGAGCTGTGGTTGTTTCTCTAGGAGGAACATGTTGTATGTTTAAAGTCCTGGGCTGGGAGTTCAGCAATCAGAGTTGAGCACTCAGCTGTATAGCAGTAATCTGTTTTGAAGCTGTGAAGGGACTTAACAATTTTTATTTCAGTTTCTGATCTTTGTGTCGTCCTCCTCTTGCCCTTGGGTTGTCATCCCTGCTTGCTCTACATGCTTTTTGCACTTTGAGGCTAGTCTCTAAAATTGCTTGCAGTTCCTATGGTGATCATTTGTTTTATGTATTTATGTATTACTGGAACACTAATTCTCTGAATCCAGCTCAGTGTGGTTCTGCCAGAAAAATTAATTTGCGTCTTGGTTTTTTCTTTTTCCATTGCACGCTGTTTTTCCCCTCTCTTTGGGTGTTTTGGCAAAGACAGACATTACCAAATCTTGCTGCCATACACGGCGGTGCGGAGAGCCTGGGTGAGAGTGTGCAGATGGGTTACTCACAACTGCCAGCGCTGCTGTAAGAGACGGAGCACTGCAGGGTCAGGGGCCAGGGCAACAGATCACACAGATGCTTTTAAGTTGAAGGCATTGATTGTTTGCTTTAAAATTCTTCTCATCTTCCACACATTTTGTGTGTGTGCATATCTGCCAGCTGGGCTACATCAGCCTCATTCTGTAAATACTTTTTTTTTTTTAGTGATACTTTTAATCATGGTCTCTGTTTGGGACCTTCTGTTGGGCTGTTCCACCCAAATCTATTTTAGGCCTTCGTACAGCCAGAGCTTCAACCTCGTAGGCCTTTTACAAATAAGAATAAGCTTTTATTTGGCCTGTTGATAGCAAAGAAGTGCACTGAGGACCTCAAGCTATAATACCTCATGCTGTGACCTTGCTGGATCTCCTAAGAGAGGTCCTAGCAAGCTGGGAAACTGTGTGGAAAAACTTAAAGACTGAAAAGCTGTAGGGTGTGGGGATTTTGGTTTTGGCCTTCCTTCCTTTGGCTTAGCGATGAGCCAGTTTCCCAGCATGACAATGCTTTGCTGTTGTAGGTGGCTTTTATTTCAAAAACCTTAAGGCTTAGATTATTCCTTCTGGTTTAAGGCAGTTGTAAAGCGAGGGCCTCGTTGCTGCAGCCTGGCTGTGTTGCTAAAGGAGGGAGGCAGGTGACTTTGGTGACCAGAGAGAGTGTGAAAGACAGACAAAACACCTACGCATCCAGTCACGAGTCTCAGTGAAGGTGTTCAGCTTGGGATATCTCAGGCCTCCTTTTCAGGAGATCCCAGTATTACAGATATTGGTGGAGCCAATGTTTCATTTGCCCTTCCTTGCATCCAGCAGCTTGCTCCAGCTTGGCCCCAGAGAACAACCAAGGGAGGCAGAGATGAGGTTTTGGTTAAAACATCAGCCTGGGAGGCAGTGAATCTCACGGCTTTTTCTTTGCATGACTCTCAGTAACTTGGGGAATGTGTTTCGGGAAAATCAGAGCTCCTAACTGGGTATGGCAGAAGGCAGCTGCTAAGAATTGACTTCCTTGTGGATCTCAGAAATTTACCTGAGTTCAAAAAGTGATCGCATGAATCCATGGTGTAATACTTCAAAGGCAGACACGGATACGGCCCTGGAATTGGAGAGCCTTTTCAGATCGCTGGAAGCTGGGACGGTGTGTCAGTGGGGTGTCACCGTGTGCTTGCCATTTGCTTATCCTTGTCTGGTAGTTGGTTGTGGTTGGGAATGGAGACAGACTGAGACAGCCCACTGGTCTTACCCCGTACTCCTACCCCATATTGTCATCCTTGTGAATATTTTAAGTTAATTATAGTTGGAATACCAGGAGATGCTTAAACAGGGAATTTAATGAATTTAACGTATCTGCTGTTGCTTCAGTTTGCTGACAGCCACTTGTCAGTACCGGGTTGCACAAGTACTGTCTTCATCCAAGGTTGCACCCAAAGTATTATACAGTGACAGGTAGAAAGATACAGAAAAGCTGTGCCTGTATTGTGTCTGCAATCCTGCATTGCAGGCAGGATAATCTGCAAATGGGTAAGTTCTGGCATGAGAAGGAGCAGGGGCCGACCTGGGAGAGGGATGGTGACTGAGTCTGTGCCATAGCCTGAGGAAAGAACAAAAGTTTTGCAGCCCGAAGGAATCATCAGTAGGATGTGAGACTCTAAGATGAACAAGTTAAAACCAGAGAGATGTTTGAGAGAACATTTCCTCTTACTGTAGTTCTCCCTCCCAGATTTCTATAGATTGTGGCAAACAGTTCCTTTGCAGGTGTATATTTGTTTCCAGAGACCAAGATGGAGAAGGAAAAGGTTCTAAATTGAACATATTGTTATTAAACAATCCTACTTTTTTAGCACTACTTGCTTTTAAGAAATCAGCTTTTGCACTGCTTCCTGTTTCCATAATCAGCTGGAAGTGCTCTTATTACCCAAGTAGGAAGCAAGTATTTCATTAGGTTGCAAGTGACACAAAAATGAAGTTGGCTTGAAAACCCTTCTTCCTCTGCTGCCTCTAGTTTAACATTTTCGTTCTTCTCCAAGTTATCGTAGCAGAGGCCCAGGGTGAATATCTTGGCAATTGTCAGAAGAATGAAAAAATATGTAAGCTGTTCTCTGATTTTATTTTTAGTTTTAAAAACAGTGGCTGTGCTTGTGTCTGGTCAAACAGGTTCCTTGACAAGCCAAACAAATTCCTTTTTTTCTCTCTAGATCTAAAAGCAGTCCTCTGATTTAATAAAAAGGGGGAAGGGGGTGGGAGGAAGGGCTCCTAAGAGAGGTTGAAGTAACTTTGAAAGCCTTTTGTGCTTTAGTATTTAGCGTTTTAAAAATCAGGGGGAAAACCTGAACTCCAAGAGGAATGACTGGGTTGGGGAAGATAATCTAATTTCAGATGAGATCATTAAGCCCTGGCAGATGCATTGTGTGATGGGTCAAGCAGCTGACAAGTGCTCCAGAAAATCTGATTTTATATGGGATAGCAAAGAGCAGCTACAGCTGATGGCAGTGTTCATCTAATTCTCAGAAGGGAAGAAACACAGTGACAGTTGGCAACGCTCAAACATCTGAGAGCGTTTGGCTCCCTCTCAGATAATGCTAAAAATGTTCTTCTTTCCTGGTGTACAGAGAAACACTGATGACAGTATCTCGGGGATTCAGACTGCTTTGATTGTTTTCATCTGTGGAGCCATAAGGTCTTCTGGGCAGGTTCATGTAACCTGCAAGCCATTCATCTGGAATGTTGTAGGTTTGCCTTTGCATAAGTCAAGGGAGGCATTTTCCCCCAACCTGGGGACAAGCGTGCCCGACAGCAGATGAAGAACACTAGTTTGATTCTGCATGGTCAGTTTGAAGAGGTTGAGTGAATGAGCAAAGAGGAGTCGGGAATCTTCCAGAGATTATTTCTGAAATATAGTGCTAGAGGAGAGGATGATGACAAGTGGTGTTCCTCAGGGGTTGGTACTGGGACCAGTGCTGTTCAATATCTTTGTTGGAGACATGGACAGTGGAATAGAGTGCACCCTCAGCAAGTTTGCCAATGACACCAAGCTCGGTGGCATGGTCGACACGCTGGAGGGAAGGGATGCAGGGTCCTGCACCTGGGTCCTGGCAATCCCAGGCTCAAAAACAGGTTGGGCAGAGAATGGCTGGAGAGCAGCCCTGAGGAGAAGGACTTGGGGGTGTCAGTGGATGAGAAGCTCAACATGAGCCAGCAATGTGCGCTGGCAGCCCAGAAAGCCAACCACATCCTGGGCTGCATCAAGAGAAGCGTGGCCAGCAGGTCGAGGGAGGTGATTCTGCCCCTCTGCTCTGCTCTGGTGAGACCCCACCTGGAGTACTGTGTCCAGCTTTGGAGTCCTCAACATAGAAAGAACATGGACCTGTTGGAATGGGTCCAGAGGAGGGCCACGAGGATGATTCGAGGAATGGAGCACCTCCCCTACGAAGACAGGCTGAGAGAGCTGGGGTTGTTCAGCCTGGAGAAGAGAAGGCTCTGGGGAGACCTCATAGCAGCCTTCCAATATCTGAAGGGAGCTGCAGGAGAGCTGGGGAGGGACTCTTTATGAGGAAGTGTATTGACAGGACAAGGGGCTTTAAATGGAATGATTTTAAATTGGAAGAGGGGAGATTTAGGTTAGATATTAGGAAGAAATTCTTTACGGTGAGGGTGGTGAAGATCTGAAACAGGTTACCCAGGGAAGTTGTGGATGCCCCATCCCTGGAGGGGTTCAAGGCCAGGCTGGACGGGGCTTTGATCAACCTGGTCTACTGGGAGGTGTGCCTGCCCAGGGCAGGGGACTTGGAACTCAATGATCTTTAAGGTCCCTTCCAACTCTAACCATTCTATGATTCTGAGATCATGAGGTCTTAGTAATTTTGCATCCTAGAATCGTTGTATCCTTCCATGTCCCAGAAATTGCATCTTCCAAAATAAAGGGTGTCCAACCCAATCATGATATCTACCTTTTCTATACACTGCATAGGGTATATATACAGTCCCAAAGGACTGTAAATTGATTTTATTGATTTTTTTTTTTTTTTTTTTACTGCGGCCATGTACAAAGTATAGGGCCTGAAACAAGGATACTTCTGATTTGAAAAGAGGCAGCTAGCATTTAGCAGGCTTGAAGAGTGATGGCTAGGAGCAGAAACAGTGCTGGAGCAACATGAATAGGCAGAAATGGAGACTGGCTGGGATTTGGACAACCCATTAGGACTGTTACAGGAGCAGAGAGGAAGCGCCCTATGACTTTAATGAAGACTTTGGTTTTCTAATTCACTTGCAAAATGGTACTTATAGCGGTATGGAATTTCCTTATCTCGTGAGCATTGGTTAATTAGAGGCTGCATGAATGCAAAATGAGTTTTGGCTCAACCCTGCACTGGAAAAAATGGGAGGTAAAGGAAAAAGAAAACTGGAAGGGAGAACAAAGGTTGGATTGAACAGAAGTGTTCTAGACAAAACTGTCCGGTGGAGGGAAACCCTAAAGCAAACAAAATCAAAACTCAGACATTTTCAAGTTAAATATCTTATTCTGGTGAAAGCAATGGTTGAGGTTTATTTCCATTTTAGAAAGATGGAGAGGGACAAAAAATCCATGCAAATACTCACGAGCATCTCCTCTAACTTCTGTGTGTTGGAGGATAATTGGCGACCACTCACTCTGGGTCACAGGAAAGAGTTCTGACTTTGTAGCTAAGACTTTGTGGCTTCTCAGAGGTTTTCATACTCATTTTTTCATCTAGTCTTCTCTTGTGATGCCTGTCGTGGTCCTGGCAGAACATGGTACGGAACTCAGGTTTGTTTTAAAGAATACGTGAAAACAAAAAAAAGAAAAAGAAAAAAATAAAGAGCCCGATAAAATGTTCTTAAAGATCTTGATTATGGATTCAAAATGAAACATCAAACTAAAGTAGCATAAAGCCATATTTTGTTTACAAAAAAACCCCAGTGTGCTTGTGAAAGGGAAAAGTCAAGACCCAAGCTCTGTTCCAACAGTTGGTTGACATTGCAGGCATGAAATGTGGTTGTTTATAGTATTTGGCAGGGGGTTTCAGAGTAGATTCTTTGCTTTTGTCTGCGGGGGGTAGGAAGTGCTCAGGCCCTCGCTTGAGGTAGTTATAAATATTAACTTTATAAAACCAGTGTTGCAAGTCTACAGAAACCTGTAGAGCCAGACAGTGGAAGTCATTGGTACAAATATATTTGGGAACTGGCAGAGTTGTCTACAGAAGAAAAGAAGAAGATGGAGCCTGAAGGCTTCGTTACTTATCCATAGTATTGATGGCAAAGCAAATGAGACTTCCAGGGCTGGGTACTGCTTTGGACTCATGCTTTGATTCAGGCCCGTCTGGTTGGGTCGCACTCCTACATCTGATCATGACAGGACAAATAATCTCAGCATTGAGTTAAACTCACATACGTGGGGTTTTAATGCTGTGTATCAAAATAGTTGCTTTCACATTTGCCAACCTCTAGAGGCATTGAATTCGGGAAATACTACGGGAGAGTGGGAGTGCAGCACTTTGACAGCTGGGTATTTCACTTCTGTATCGAGATGAACTGCAGAATGTAATGTCAGGATAAAGAGAACCAGATATTTGCATCATTCTGATATAACGTAATGACTATGTTTTACTCAAAGGAACAAAGTTTTAGTGGCTGAACAAATCCTCTGGCAGCAGCTTCTTTTTCCATTCCAAACTCTTTTTCCCCCTTCAAACTGGGAGGAAATCTTGTGAGGCTGCTTGTAAAAAGTAACACCGTTGACTTGACATTATTTAGGGGATGGGAGGTCACGCCAGCTGCTCTTCAGCGAGTGCAACAGATGTTCCTGCCTTAAAAGGACATGCTGTATTCTTTCTCCAGTGTTCTGGTGTCTCCAACATACTGGATATCAAGTGCTGCAGCTTTTGCGCAGGAGCCTTGGCATTAGGTATTTATAGTTATTCCTACGTGGGATGACTCAGCCCTTCTTTTACACAAAGAACATGGTTGGTTAAAGCCTTCCAAAAACTGTCAAGTGGGAAAACTTTCTAATTGAAATGGATCATGCCTCCAAGGTTCACTCCTGGATATTTTGATTTGCTAACGAAGTCCTGTGGTAGTCTTGATACTTTGGTTAATTTTAGTGAAAACAAACAAAAGAGGGATGAAGACATACTCCCTTAATGACTTTGCTACTAAAAAAAGCCCCAATCTGATGTGAGGATGCACTGGGGTGGTTTTAGGCTGCTACTGGTTAACATTTGCTGCTGCTGCTGAAATACAGTAAGTCTGCTGGGAAAGAAAGATGCTGTAAATGTAGTTAAGAAATTGTGCTGCATTTAACTTCAGTTTTGCATGTAAACTGACCTTATATATGGCCAATCTCCTCTCCTTGCTACTAGCCCCAGATTCCACCTGCTGTGTTATGTGATGCATCTGTATTAATTTGCTGTGATAAATGAAGTAGCAATATGTTTTTTAGAGGAAGGTCCATTAGTCTGGTGCTGGGTTCTGATTTGGCCAGTTACCAAACAGGGTGATGCTGGGAAACTGCAAGGGTTCTAACCAAAAAGAGCAATCACTTCCATATTGCTACCCCTACATTGCTGCTTGGAGTCCAAAGCAAATAACATCTAAGTAATAATAATTTGATTTATTGGAAGTTGGAGATAGTGGGGAGGTAGTGTTATGTTTATACTCAGAATTTAAAAATGTCAAAATTTTGATTGAAAGATGAAGTCTCAAGTTGAGGGGTGATGAAACAGGCTTCTGGATGTGTTCGAAAATGAAACCTGTGTTTTTTCATCTGCTAATTCTGGAGTTAATCTACTTCCCTCCCCCACCCTTTAATTTTTTTTTTATTGTTTAGTTTAATCAGTACTACAGGGGTTACACAGTTCTATCACAGCATTCAGTCACTCATATGCTTGGACACTTCTTTTCCTTGAGACTAAGGTCAGATGCAATTCTACAGGATGCAGGTGCAACATGAAGCCCCTTTCTCAGCTGAAGTTCAGTTCAAGCACAGGTTCTCTAATGTGCAAGATGCTCTGAATTAGCAAATTAAATCACCGTAGCAAGACTTGAACATTACAAAACTGAATAGTCCCCAGTGATGTCAACCAGTTTGCTACATGCAGTCATTTCTGTGTTTGACTCTAAAGAGTCCACAGAGTATACTGGAGCTCGTTGTCTGGTTTTCGTATTATTTCAGGTTGTACTGGGACAAATCTAAGTGCTGCTACTGTGCTTTTAACTTTTCAGTGTCTTTCTTTGTTTAGAGGAAATAAACTGGAGAAGTTAGTGGGAGATGGACGACTTGTAAAATGGCAAATACTGAAAACATTTAAAATCTTTCAGGGTTTTTTTTGACAAAAGAAAAAAAGAGGATATTGGTAGCTAGTCAAATCATATTTCTTAAACCTTGCCATTGACTAGATTGTGGTGACAGAACTTAGTCTCAAAGGTGAAAATATCAGAGATGAGTTTCTCATAAAATCTGTAATCTTTCTTGGGTCTTTTTCATTTGAAAAGTTTCCTGGTTTTTTGTAGTAAAGAAAAACAACAAACACAAAGCATCCTGTCGATGAAGTGATTCCACTCATGTTAGCAACACTGTTGATCATCTGGTGAAAGTCCTGTGTTTCTTTGTGATTTAATGTCCCGTTGCAACTTTAATTTTGAAATTGTTTGCCTTATTTAGTAACTGTTCTAGTTTTCTTGCAGCTTTTTATCTTGGTGATTTTCCTGCTCTCTGTAGCAGCTGTCTCGTGCCAATGTTGCATCATCCATTCTGCAGATGAATCTCAAAGTAGCATCATCAGACTTTTTGGTTTCTTTTTAGTGGGAACAGCAGTAGTTCTGAAAACTCTAGAAGTGGGAAATCGTGCAAGATTAAATCTTCCAGTACAGCATAAGCTCTGGAAGTGCAAGGTCTCCTTCAGTGCCCTGCTGCTCTGTCTCATCGTTGCACACCCTGCCTGCAGCTACTGCGGTGCTATAGTTAAGATTTGCACCTTGAACCCCAACAGCTGTAAATCAGGAATAAGTCCTAATTAACCTCTTCCCCTCCTCCCCGGAGTTGCTGTGAAATGACAAAGCATTGCACAGGGTCAAAAAAAAAAATAAAAAATACTCCATATCCTATTTCCCACCTCCTGAAACAACCTGCACCTGGGTTTCAGAAGTCAGCTGCACCGGTGGCCGGGATGCTGGGACACGGGAACTTGGGTTCAGCCCAAGAGTGGGGCCATTTTTCTGCTGGTCAGATGTTGCCTCTGAAGCGTGTGGCACTTAATGCACAGCAGGGCTCAGTGTTACTCACCCGAATGCCGTGCTTGTATTTGTGCAGTTTGCTCTGAGAGTAGGAGTTTTTTTGTGATATGAGTTAAGTGATGAGCGGTTACCCTAGAGACAATTTAGTATTTTTGTGAGCCTCATGGGAAACAATAGCCCCGTGCCTTGTGTTTGGCTCAGATGTTTTCCTCTTATTAATAAACAGGATGGCTGTAGGAATTCAGGTTGACAAAATGTTTTGCCTTGCATTTGTAAAGTGTTTTTCTTCAGGGCGCCTTGCAGACATTAATTATTCAGTCTCAAGAAAGTTCCTTTATGATAGGTCAATAGCATTATCTCTATTTCACAAGTGGGAAAGGGAGATGATAGTGAGATAAAGTAATTTGCTCGAAACCTCCAAGGAAGTTAAGTGTCAAATTCATAGGCTTAAAACTCTGTAGCTTTGATTCCATTTCAGGTGAGGTCCAACAGGAGCAGGAGGGCCAGGTCAGGCAGTGAACGGCGGGACCTTGGCCACATCACACCTTGTGCAAGCTGCACCTGAATCCTGAGGTCTCCAGTGGTGGGTTTATCGGGGATAATTTGTATGAGAATCAGTAATATTTATTTGCTTGAAATGTTCGTTATGTGGATGTAGTGGAATTTCTGTGTTGCAGGAGTTTTCTGTTTAGCATTCACCTGAGCTGTTTAGACGTGGCCAAGTGGCTACATAACCTTCAGAACTGTACAGATCTTCTGAGGGAAGTAATTTTCAACCTTTGTTCTCAGTTTTCTTGTTCTTTACTAGAGTGCTGAAGTCATCGGAGTCTAGGTTTGAAAGCAAAACCAGGCAAGGAGAGAACGCAGTGAAATATTTTACCCAGACTTGAAAGTTTCCCATGGCTGTGTTTCTCCTTGATGTAGGCTGCCTCCAGTCAGTAGATTTTGGTAGGATTTGGTGTAGAGAACGGTATTTCTAACTTCATGCATGGTACCTTTGATATTTTGAAACTTGGTTTTGTTCCAGTTTGGAATGAAAATGACAAGTGTCGCTGGAGGGGGGATGGCGACTACAAAGGTGTCTCTTCTCGTCATTGTCGACTCAAGGTTCCCAGCCTTGAGACAGTTTGCGTAGCTGGAGATCGGTGTATAAATATTTATGAATTTAAGCACAGGACTTAGTAGTACTCTCACAGCCATAAAAACTGAATTAAACATCACTGGGCAGCTCCCCTGTCTGCTGAGCTTCAGTCACCTGTGGTGCCACGCTGTAGCATAGCTCCTGGTGTGCTTTTGGACCAAAGTAGCCTTCTCTGATGGTTCCTGGGCAGGCTTTGGGAGACGGCACTGTGCGTGGCTCCCCTTGGGTTGCGTGCGTGAAGCTTGGAGGGAAGAGAGTTGCCAGATGGGTTTGCTTGTGGCCTGAGCCAACTCCTCCCAGGGGGGCTGCTCAGCCTCCAGAGCTAGAGGAGGGATGACTTTAGCCTATTAAGGATTTTTAAAGGGATTAAAAGCTCTTCTTCTGTTACTGATTTTTCTTAAAAATAGCTCTTTCAGAGATCCATGCTCAGTCTGAAATGACTTTTTTTTTTTTTTTTTAAATTAGGCATCAATTTAAAAACAAGTCATTATACTATCTCTGCTGGTGACTTTAGCCCCAGAGGAGCTGCTGTGTCAGCCTGTGGGGCATTTCACACTGGGAACAGCATTAGCAGGCACTCTACCATCTCCTTTTCTCTGCCAAACTCCCCCCAGATCATACCACGATTCCCCAGCGGCAACTCGGACACCGATGGGAGCTCCGTGGGACCAGTTTTGTTAGTGTGCTCTTGCAGTTAGAAGACAAGAGGAAAGCAGAAATGGTGTGTGCTCCCTGCAGCCAAACCGTAACGCCACGTTGGCCCTGAAGCTTGTCCCACCTGGCCCCGAAGCAGAGGCAGCCGTGGTGGGGCAGGGAGGATGTACAGAGGGGCGTTTGGCAGCAGAGGGTTTGGAGCTGGATTCCTCAGGTCTGCCAGGGTGGTCTGTGAGGCCACTCACATGCAGGGACCTGAAGGCACATGGTGTCCCACACTGATTGTCCCTCTTTCTCCATTTCCTCCAGTACAGGGAAACCCTCTGCCCCTCCGAGGGGAACTTGTTTCCCGCGTCCGGCTGTGTCTGGGTTCTTTTTTTATAATTCCGTAGGTGAGGCTGGCCATTAAAGCAGCTGTGTTTTCCCGAGGTGTGTCTTTTCCGCTCAGGGGATGCTCTCTGGAGCTCCTCCAGATCCCATGTGAAAGGCTTTTTTCCATTTTAGCGAGCCCATTCCACCTCAGTGGGTTCCACCCTGCCCTCCTACCGGCGTGGGGCTGTGCCAGAAGGGAGACACCACGTCCTCCCCGTCAGAGCCCTGATGGCATCAGAGAAGGGGGTCCCCTCCACGTGTTGGTGTGGCATGTGGAACCCCTCTGCTGCAGGGCTTCTGAAAGCCACTCCTGTCTCTAGGGCTGCGCTTGGAGTTAATTTAAACCTCCAGCTGGTTTAATAATTCTCGGGGGACATATAGGTAGCGGCCAGTCCCCAGAGGCCTGGCAGAGACTAGGGATTAGTAAAGTACAGATACCACCATTTATCCTTGGGCAGGAAGTGAGGCCTTGGGAAGTTTGGGGTCTGTGTGTTTTGTGGCTTTCAGGGTGGAAGAGTTCAATGACCCTTTGATAATTTTAGAGGGGAAGGACAGCAGCAAAGAGTGCTGATACGAGGGCGTCCCTGCAGCGCAGCATATTCTTCTTTGATGGGGTGGGTTTCAGGACAGAATGTATGATTCTTTCAGTCAATAAATCAAGTGTTCTGCATGCCTTACAGAAGCTGGCAGTAGCCAAGGCTGTACCCAGGAGTGTGCTTGGAGAATTAAAAAAAAGTACATTGGAGAAATGTAAACATATAAATTCCTTTGCCAGCTTTTCAGGCAGTTTGTTTCCACTTGCAAACATCCAGAAGTCCCTCAAATTGCAAAACTGCAGCTACATAGTTATCAGTAACTCAGTTTAAAGCTAAGATTTACACTACCACTACAGATTTACACTCTTGGGGTGTAAAATAGATAAATAGATCTTTTCCAAATCCCGCTGATTATTTCGGTATATTTTATTCTGAATGTACATTTAGGGAACTCTATTTCCTTATTTAAAAAATTTATCTTTTCGTATTCACATTTTTTATTATGTTGTCTATACCTTAGATCTGCAAGTAAACTAGTTTTTAAGGTAAAGAAAATGAACAGATCAAGAGGTTTAAATCTCTTTTTGTCTTGTTTCCCTCTCCTGTGCTTTTTCCTCATACGAAATGTGATTCTTCTGAAAGGCATTACCTGGAACAGTTTCAAAGACTGTGTTGTCTTTAAAGTAGAAAGAAGGGATCGAGTCTTATGAATATACTGCCAAGGAGGGAAATGTTTCTTCATTATTATGTCATATCAGGTTGAAGGGAACATGACGGGTGGTACTTTGTCACAGGAGATTTTCTCTAATATGGTGATATACACAAACACACACACACACAAAAGACCAACATCTGACCCTGTCCCATTATCCCTTATACCCTGGGTACTCAGAAATAAAGGAATCTCTCTGTGCCAACCCTAGAGGAATCCAGAAACTATCCCAAACCCAAGCCCTTTGTGTGTCCTGGCTGTCTGATGACTTTGGAAGCGGACTTTATGTCCTTTGGATTGATTAGCATTGGGTGGTTAAGTGACTTTTTGGTGGGATAACTTTATGCTTTAAACACAAGCTTTGGTGGCAAGCATGGTGGCTTACAAAAAATGAAACTGGTGTCCCTTCATGGTCAGCTTGGCACAAACAAAAAAGAAAATGTGTTTTTTCTTACGCTGCAGTGTAAGATGCATTAAATGGCAGTTGTTGCTTTTGGGACAAGAATAGTCAAATGTGCGAGGCAGACACTTGGATGGCTTAAAGTAGCAGGAACTTCCTGGTAATAATGGGATAATTCTGTGTAAATGGATTTACACGAGGAAGAGATGTAAAGAAGCTCTAATACCGCTTTTTGTAAAGAGAGCTTTTCACTACAGAGACTTTGGGTAAAAATAGGCTTGGTTTGATACGAGAACAAGTTGCTGTAATTGAGATATGCATTCTCTCATCTTTCAGACCCCTGGAAGGAGCAATTTCATAGTCTAGTAAAGCTGTGTAAACTCTGAATGACTGCAAGTAAGCCGTTGGTTGTACTGCCAATAAGGACTAATGCTTTTCCATATGAAATTCTGCTGTGAGTTTCTCCAGCTCCTGAAACACACTTTAAAAATGTTTGACCATCATAACATTTATCTTGGGTTTATCAGAAGTGGAAGCCAAGTCAAGTCATAGTCTGTGCAGTGAACGGTGTTTGCAAGTGAGAGGAAAATTGTAATGTAGGAAGGTTGAGACTTTCTGCCTGAAAGTTACAGGGAATAAGGAGTGACTGGGGTTTCCAGGAAAGAACAAGTTATATGCAGACATTGATGTGGCCTTGAGAAAAGACACTGTGTAGAAGTGGAAAAGATAGGCTTTTTATGAAGTTACATAAATACCCAAAAGTTTGAAGATCAAAAAAATTCAGTTTTTCAAGCTTTGAACATTTTATGCTATGACATTAGAAGGCATGTTTTTTCTGTTTGTACGCTCATGTGGGAAGAGTGTAGAACAAAAGGGTTGGGTTTGAGTCCTCCAACTGTGGTTGATGGGTTTTTTCATCACCTTATGCTCAAAGTATTTTTCTGTTTGGGACAGTAATTTCCATGGGAAATGGTGGTAAATCTTCCCCTCTTTTTTATTACCACTTTTTTCCCCTCAAATTCAGAATTAATTATTTCTAACTACAGTTGATTCTTTTTTAAAATGTTGTAAGTCCTTTCAAACTTTTCCTTAGAGTCCCAAAGAGTTTTGAGAATTTTTTTTTTTTTAGTCACCAAAAGAACTCAAGAATTTTCTCCTTCAGTTTAGCAGATTTTCTGAACCTTGCACATAACAACTTTTGTCTGTCTATCACAAGAGAAGGAGAAGCAGTCTCCAGAGTCCTGCTTATCTGTAATTATAGCTATAATCTGCAGTAACCTTTTATCTCAAAGAAAATTGGTTTAAAAAGGGAAACGCTATGGAAGCAAGGAATATAGACTTTGTATAGCTGTAACTTTGTGTAGCTGGCTGATAATTAAGTGGTTTGGAAGAGGTCAACCAGTCTTTGCAGTAATATTTTAAAGCTCAAATGACCAAAAATAGCACTGTTTATTCTCTTGTAAACGTGGACAAAATGATACTACTTTGCTGCCTTTTCAAAATGGATGCTTGGCCATGGTACAAAGCGATATATGGATGTTTTTAGAAAGATTTGTTTGTTGGCTAAATCAGCAATTTATCTCAAATATAGGAAAAATAAAACGCTTTCTCTTTTTATGGAATTGTTGTAGTTTGACCTCCCAATCAGCTGCGGAATATACATAAGCTGAGCCAATGCTACCTGACCTTGCAGTAGTGCTGAATTCGGGGCAAATAGTCGACCCTGCTCACTTGAGCTGCAAGCAGCAACACGAGACCAAGCCATTCCCTGAATTGTCAGCTTCTGCTTGAGCTGAGCCCATCCCACACCCTCTGATCTCTCTCAGCGTATGGTACGGGACCTGAAACGTCCTTTTTCAAGCTGGGAAGTGCAGACATGGATAAAATGTTTAAAGTGCAAATTTTTGGATTGCTAGTGTATCTTCTCACCCTAAGAAGGACTGGAACCATGTGAAGTTATTCGCAGGAATTTTCTTCGGGCTCCATTTATTGTGCTGAAAATCAACAAGGAAATCTTAGAAAGCAGATCAGTGTAAATTCAATAGCCAAACAAAGCAAGAACTGTTTTCCTTTCCAAAGAATTGATTTTTTAGCTTGGTTGCTGGGTTTCTCTAGGCTGTGGTGGAGGTCTGGGAGGTCAGGTTGTTGTGTGCGTACTTCAGCCTGCATTTTTCAATGAGGACATCCCCTTGCAACTGTGGTTGGCCTGGCTGACTTGGGTGGAGTTCCTGTGCCTGCTTTTTCTCTCTTCCATTAGCTTGCAACACTCTTCTGATCTTCTCTAGGCCATTATGGAGCCTATTGCAGGACTGGGACTTTTTTTTTTTTTTTAATTCAATTAGGGTAATGTTCCAGATGATTTACAAGTATCTTCTAATTGCATTATATTTCAAAAATACTGAGAAGCCTGGATTCAAGTGGAGAACATTAATACAACTTTCATGTGTCTTCATGACCCCACCCATCACTACTTTGATTAAACAGCAGGAAAGGAAAGAAAACCTCCCTCGTAGCTTTCCAAAACAATTGCAGTACTTTTGTTCCTTTTGCTTTAGTTTGGCTTGCAAAAAATTACAGCTTTAGCTTCATAGCAACTGCTATAATTACAGCTGCAAAAGGATTTCAATTATAGCACCCTTTTTTCACACTATCATACCTTTTCAGTGGATTGCTTTTTGGGGAATTAAATTTTCCGTGTGGCATGGCTGTGAGAAGTAGAAGGAATGGGACTTTCTCTACTTGTCCTGTGGTTTGGGGGAGGTTGTAAAAATATGCTTGAGCCATTTTGTATCTCTTTGTCTTTTTAATGTCTATACAGACGGCTTGCATTTGACAAGATGAGTAAATGCAACTGCTGAAGACAAAATAGTCTTTCTCAAAGAGTATATTTTAAAAGTCTGAAAAATAAAAGTGCTTACTAGTAAGTTCATAATAATAAAATAAGGGTCTAAAAGGTCTTCGAGTGCTTTCAAGGGAAGGGTTTTTACAATCAAAGCCTGAAAAGTAGCCTTTTTGTGACCTACTGTAGTTAGGGTCTGACCCCACGTAATGAGAATGCCCCAGGGACAGCCTGATGGGAAGGGACAGTGTCAGAGAACTGCCATCCCATTGAGATTTGGGGAATATCTATGAAAGAGATAAAGGTACCGCAGTGGGGTAAATTCCTTCAGCTTTTGAATAGCAGCTGCAGTAAATATCCATCCTGTCGGGGGCAGGGGGAAGGTGGTGAGCCCTGTGGGTGATGAAATACATGTTTTGAAAGGAAAAGTACTTGAGAAGAAAGCAAGAGTTGACATCTCAATGCTTAATTCCCAGTTAAGCTGTCTCTCTGCCCTTGTTGGCAAGTTCTCCTCAGACCAGGGATTAACCCTGGCAGATAGAACTGCTGTGGGGGAGCCACTGCCCTGGCGAGGGGCGCGTTGCAGCTTTGCACAGCAGCACATCTGCAGAACGTGCTCTTTGGGAATTGACGGTGAGATTAGTGAAAAGGAGTACGCAGCCAGCTTGGACTAAAAGATGAATCTGGAGATGCAAACCTGTCTCCTCTAGACTGGCTTGACAACGTGATGGCTCCCAGTGCACGCTGTATTGCTCACAGCACACAGACTGAATGGGAAGATGCTGGTTTCCTACAAGCGTTACCTGGTGACCATACTCTTTCCAACTGTTTACAACTTGGAAAGCCTACCAAAATGTTAATCTGAGGGTTTTTGTTTGCCTGAGTTGGAGTCTTCAGGTACTACCAGGGGGAGGATGGTGGAGGAGATATACTTTATCAATACAATGAAAGCAGAACAAGGCAATTATCAAGAGTGCTTCTTCTTAGGAGCAGAATCCCACTGGTGTATTTGCTTTTTCCCCCACGTGCACTTACCCATGATGTGGAAGTGAGGTGAAAGATTCAGAAAACCTATGGCTAGGTAGAAAGGATTTGATTCATTATTCGTACAGCTGGAATTAGTTGACATAATCTGGGTTTGATTGGCAGACCAGGTACCTGGGCTGTAGCCCTATTTCTGCCCCTGCAACATCTCGTGCTGTGCCTTCCGTTACACAGGACTGAACTAGATGGTTGAAATGGACTGGTTCTGAACAGACCTTTCAACGAGAAGGCAGCTGAGCCTGCTCTGATTCTGGCTCTTCAGAGAGCCATGCCAGTGCAGATGGGAGAGTGGCCCTAACCATGTAAAAGGTAGCCTGATGTTGCAGCCAGATGTTGTGTAGTGTGGAAACACAGGTGCGGTGAGTGGAGGGGTGCGGTGTTGGATGGTCTGCAGCAGGGTTCCATGAGGGGGACTCTGGGGCTACTCTTCACGTTTGTTGTGAAAAGTGGTTTTGTATTTCCTGCTGAGTTTTTCACACGGGCTGCCTCCACTCATCCTCTCTCCAAAACCATTTCCTTCCTCTGCTGCACTTCGTTCCTGTTTGCCATCTGGCTAGCCAGATATTTGTATTGTATTAATAGAAAGAGGTGGTTTTAGGAAGACAAGGGTATACTTTACACTTACTTCAGTTCAGAGACTGGTGATCTAGTTTTAGATTGCTTTACTGCTCACCAAATATATGAATTTTCCAGCAAGCAGATGGGTAGATAGTAAGAAGAGTTAAAAACAGCACCAGGAGTTTTTAAGAATAACTTCCCAATGTATAGCATCTCCCTTTCTTTTGGTTGAAAAGCTCTAGAGTGCCTGTCTGAGTGCTTCATATATAAACAAGTCCTGACAGTGTTGCTGTACATGGCTGTGGAGGTGTTCCTTAGGCAGACCAAAGGCCAAGCGTTTGCCTTAAGCAGGAAGTGCCCCAGAAGTTTTATAAAGCAACAATGGCATTTGTCTGCCTTTCCCACAACTGTCTCTGTGCCCCTTTCCCTCCCATGGCACACCTTGTCAAGGCCTCCTGGCACTTACTTCCCTCTGGTGAGGTTTGCAAGATCTGAGCTAATGAATAAAGAGTGGGTTGAGGAACTGTGTGGCTGACCAGTCTAGCCCTCACTCTGCTCTTGAAAGTATACATATATTAAACTGAAACAGGTTGGAGTAAGATTAGATATTAAGAAGAATTTCTTTACTATGAGAGTGGTGAGACACTGGGACAGGTTGCCCAGAGAAGTTGTGGATGCCAGGCTGGATGGGGCTTTGAGCAGTCTGGTCTGGTGGAAGGTGTCCCTCCCCATGGCAGGGAGATTGGAACAAGATGATCTTTAAGGTCCCTTCCAACTGTAACCATTCTATTATTCTTATACCCCAAAAGTACATAGGGGTAGGGATATCTTTTTGTCGTCTTAAAATCTTTGGATATCGTGACTGCATTTTATTCAAGTGGCAGTGGTGGACATCAAGATGAGTCTCTATTACATACATAACCTTGAGCAATGTTGTCCAAGAGTCTGGTAATGTGTCCATAGCAGGTGGCAGCAGCAGTGGTGGCAGAGAAGAGCTGGAGACCGGTGGAAGGACAGAAGCTGACTTTAAGAGTAGGCTGAAAGAGCTTGTGGGCAAGCTGTGGAGGGGAGCTTGAAGATAGTTTCTTGCTGTACATTACTGCTGTATTCAGAGAAGTGAGACTTCACATACACTCGTCATATGACAGCAAGACTGCTCCTAACAGATGTGGAACAGACTAAAAGTATTAGTTGGAAATATGTCCAGTCTTCACTGTTGCTGACTAAGGTATTCTCCCTTTCTATCTTTTTCAAATGGTCTTTATTCTTAGCTTACCCTGCTTTTTGGGGTTCGATTGTTAAGGTGATGTTCATTCTCTGTGGGGATTGCCCAAAGCAATTCTTCAGTAATACACTGCATTCAAACCATACCCTGTGTTTATCTTCATAGAAAGCCATTTTTGATTGTCTGTGGGATTTGTGTGTGTGTTTGAGAAGCAGTCCTAAAGCTAGCTCATGGGGCTAAGCTTGAGGTTTGAACATGATTGATAAGTGAGTACAGGTCTTCCAGAAACTTTCAGGTGTTTTGTTTGTGTAGTAAATGGTTTGTACGTTACACTACAGTGTCAAACACGGGACGAGAAGGTGAATATGTTTAAGTTTTAGAAAGTGGAAAGAAAAAGAGGGGTCTATTTTGAACTATTATCCTCTCTATAGCTTGTGCTGTTGACTCAAGGCTGGGTAGCAGCTCATGATACTACCCAGGATTTTTCAGAGTGGAGAAATGATTGGACCAAGGGCAGATTTTGAAAAATATGGGCTTGAACTGCGTATGTATCAATGTAGGAACAAAAGAATAGCTGTAAGCACGGTCAGTTGGAAGGGTAAGCACTTGATTTATGTGTCAGGCTGCACGTTCATGTACCCAGAGGTCCACGGAGAATGCAAATAAGCAGCTGCCATTTAGGCAGGGATTTCCAGAGAAAGCTAATTTTGGCTAGTGCTTTGGCTCAAAGTTCGAGTGTGACAGTACTCCTTTGAAAGTTGTCATCCGAGATGTCAGTATGTAAGCTCTTGGTCTCAGGACTCATTATTTAAGGAGTTTATTAAAATTCTACCCATCAAGTTGGAAAGTATAAAGACGTTTTCTTTGATCAAATACTTACACACGGAGGTTGTGTAAAATACCTCTTTCAAAGTGTGTAAGTTTTTGGTTTTGGCATGTCATAAATACGATTCAGGACTGCACAGCTGCAGTGGGACAGTGGTGTTCACCTGCATGTCACCTTTGAGGCAATGGTTTCATCAATTAGGTGCCCAGCTTTTCACTTCTTTCTTTATCTCTTTTTCCAGTAGAAATGATTTCTGGCTTTTTGCATCGAGTGACCCAGATTTTGTTTGAAAAAGACTATTTTTCCCCTCATTGGGTTTCCAGGGAAAGAAATTAACAAACCTTCGTAACTGTTATTCTGAATCCTAGGGTAATAATGGCCCCTCCTGGGTATCCAATTTTCATTTTAAATTCCACTTGCATTAGCCAAGAAAGTAAACTGGCAAGTGTTCAGTCTTTATATAATTTCATCTTTGCAAAGCAGATAATGTTACTGTGGTTTATGTAGAATATAGAGAATACAACAAGTAGCTCAGTTATTATTTCCTAAAGTGTTAAGGTTTAACAGTGGTATGTGTATCTGTCTTGCCCAAGGATTTGAAGTTTCAGTAAAATGTTTTATCCGTGTACAACAAGCTGGGAAATTTCTGGCAGTGAGCATTTGTTACTTTAGGATCTTCAGGAGGATTTGTAATATATTTTTATGTTGGCTTGGTTTTTTTTGTTTATTTTTTTAAATGCCCTTTCCAAGGAAAAGATGTGGTTGTTAATTTGGTCAGTTCTAAAGGTAGACCTTTGAGATTATATGTGCTGCAGACCGGCAGTTAAAGGAGTGGAAAAGTCAATTGAGGCTATTTCTACATAACGGAAAGGGTTTTCCTCTCAGAGGCCTTGGAAAAACTTGCTGGAGGTCGATACCTACTACCGTAACACGATCCTTATTTTTCCCTTTCTGTTTCCTTTTTAAAATGTCATATGCTGAGAGAAGCCTGTTCTTTACTGATGAGTAGTGGTAAAAACAGGTTTCTATGGAAAGATAATTCCATCCACTTTAAATAAAAAGAAAACCTAAAAATCATTCCGTATTTTTAACAAAATAGAGCTAAGTAAGCCTTTTCTACTCTTTCTGTCACTTGTGATGTCTCATTTTATTCTGCCTTGCCTGACTCAGTTTTCTTTAAAAGGAATCAGATCACCTGTGGGCGTCCATAAATCACTTCTGCCATCTAGGTTTAAACACCTACTGTGTTGCATGGAGTTTTTATGGGACACTTTTCCATTTTTAGTAAAAGCTTTTGGTCTATTGAGCTGCACTATAGAAGTAAGTTTAGAGTATAAATTTGCCTTTATGCTTTGTTTCGTGGGTGTTTTCATGATTTCAGGTTACAGAGATTTCAAGCTGTCAGGCTTGAAATTGGTCTGGATGGTGAGGAAGCAGACTCTTTGGACACATGCATTTATCTTTACAAAGGAAAGAAAGAGGTGCAGCGAATTTTTAGAGAGGTTTCTCAACTCGTGTCCCTTCCTGTGTTGTTCTCTAAGATGATAAAACATTTCTGACAAATTGCCTGGCTACTCCATGGCCCTGCTATGGATGCCATCAGTTCTTGTGGTACAGCAGCTGTACTTTGTCCTCTCAGAATTTCTGTGGGAGTCTTTTCCTCTGTGATTATAGCCTCTTCAGAATAAAGTTGCGATGCATTAATGAAATAAAACCTAGAGATAATAATGGCCCATCATTTGATGATGGTAATAAAACTGTTCATACACAAAGGCAAAAGTGCTTCATTAAATACTTACACATTTTGTAAAGGAGGAGGAGAATGCACTCATATTTCATGAAGTTTATGCTGCACTTTTAATGCATTTGTAAATATGGACAATGTCAAACACTGTTTACCAGAAATAAACATACTAAAATGGTCTAGAATCATAAGAGTCCCAAAGACTGGCTGAAGGGCTTTCTGGCTCCTAATTCTTGCAATGCAAGGGTAATTCCAGCAAGCATAAAGAGTTTTAGTGCCAGTTCACCAAAAAGTGGTAGGAAAGCTGATCTGAGGGGCTGAAGATTGACATCGTTGTACAAGCAACGTAATGGAAATGCAAATATGCCACGTGATTGCTCAAAAGGACCAAATACAGTTTGATTTAACAAAAAACCAAACAACAAACTACAAAGAGCAACAAACAAAAAAGCCCAAAGAACCAAACAACTCCTCCCCCCACAAACCCAACCCTGACTAATGGAATACCGAGTGAAGGTTACTGTGAAGATCTAATGGAGGTTTAGGGCCTTGCAATTTTACTTAGTGTTTTAGGCACTATGACTTAAAAAAAAAAGAGGATTGTACAAAATCTGTATATGTAAAATTTAATACTGGGACAGCAGTCTGTTCTAAAAAGGAGATGTCATTGTAGGGTTAAGTGGGATTACTTCTAATGACATTCTTCAGGGGTCGATGGAAAGCTAAAAATTAATATAGTCATTAAAGATCTGAAAATAAATACAAAATTAATTCTATATTTTGCAGATAACACAAAAATACTTGGTTAAAAGGGGAGAATAGGGATTTTTTTATAAAGTGCTTTGGATCAGCTACTAAGCTGAGCTACTCAAGCAAAGTTTATTTTAATCGAGCTAAATATGAGTTCATACATCCACGAACAAAGGCTGTGGGTCCCACCTACAAAGAGGGAAGGGGCTTGTCTCCTGGAAAGTGGGGGCCTTGAGAAGAATGTCAGGGTCTTAGCAGACCAACAATTTAACATGACTTTCCAGAATGATGGGTGGCAGAAAGGAGTAATGAGTTCTCTGGGTATGAAACAGAGGGAATGGTGCCTTGGAGTGATTCCTTTGCCATACAGATCGTTGCTTTGGCTGGGGACAGAGTCGTGTGTTCACTGATGAGATGCTTTCTGTTTAGATGATGTTGTAAACGACTATAAAACCTGTTAGCATGTCCAAGGGAAGGCCTCACTTAGAACTCTGAACTAGTCATAGCGGTAATTTTAATGAAGGCCAAGAGGCACCTGAGAGAAGGTATTTGTAATCTGGCAGAGAAAGGCAAGACAAAAATCTGTGACTGGAAGGTGATGCCACGTGCACTTAAAGAAGCCAGACCCAGAACTTTTTAAGATCAAGAGGGATTACTGTAGGACCTACATGCATTTCTGGAAAATATGCTGTAACTAAACAAATGATTTCATATAGTGGAGGATTAACAAATGAAACATGATGTCTAGGATATACAAGTAGGCATAGTAAATGATACAGTTTATTGCCTCTTAGGATCATTTATTTTTACAAAAATAAGAATTTTAAGGAGCATCATTAGTATCCTAGTGTTTCCTTCTAAGAGTTTCCTGTTGATAAAATAGGGACAAACTATAACAGAGCAATATCAGTTTCTCTGTAGTGAATTTTTGAAGCAGTACCAAAGCAGAGAGAGGACAAAATCCCCAGCCAATGGGATAAAAAAGAGCAGGATGTGGTTTGTGTCTGGGATTGTAGATACAATTTCTGAACAACTAATACAGAAATGAAGATGAAGGTAAAAATATTACAACTTTCTAGTGCCAGTGGATACGTATTTAACACAGCATAGTTCTGTCAATATATAACATGCTGTTGGTAAATGTCCAAGTCCAGACGAAGCCATGCAACGCAGGTTGGTGCTTGAGCAGGCCATGTTGGGAGCCCGAGGCACGCTTCTAACCTGGGACCCTTTCATGAAAGACACTCTTCACGTCTTGAATCTATTTTTCTTTTGTTTCCTTTAGCTATCCCTGGGCATTTAGAGATGGCTGGTGGTGGTTTTCAGGATTTGGTATGTGCTCCTTTTGGGTCAGAGTTTAGCCATCCTGGTCTGTGGTTTGGTTTCCTTCTCTTCTCCATCTCCCCTTCACTTTGTGTTTCCCAAGCTCCCAGTTCCATGCTTCTGACACAACTCTCTCCAGCTACTCCTGGCCTCTGCAGCTGCTCCTTGCACTGTCTGATGTTTTTCCTCCGACGTGCTTACAGTTTTCTGATCTGCTCTTAGCTCAGCGCTGCATCCCAGCCAATTTGGAAACGAACAGACCCCAGAAAAATATGTTCCAAAAGTGGTAAGAAAACCAAAGAAAGGCTTCACCCCTCAGCTTTGAAACAACCTCAGCTTTGACCCACTTTCATACCTAGGGCGAGGATGTTTATTGCTGTTGGTGCTGTGGGCTGTAACAAAGCTGCTTCCAAGCCCGGTGCTGCTGAGCACACAACCTTTGGAAGGTGAGTTACCCCCGGGCAGGGATGCCGTGCTACACGCTTCCGAACTGGAGGGCAATGAAGAGCTCTTCTTCCCTTTGGAGCTGGAAACAAGGCTCGAAGAGATACCTCTTTGGCTGGTGATGTTGGAAGCTGCCTCGATCAGTGTCAGAGGTGTTACTGGCTCCCACCATGCAGCCAGTTCCAGTTGGCTTATGCCCGAGACCTGGAAAGAGGCCTTTCTCCACATTATTGCCTCTTGGTTTTTAATGGGTGGCCCTTTGCAGAGGAGGTAATTTTGTATCACAACCCCTTACAGAAAGTGTGCAGTGTGCTCGGAGTGCCACACAAATGATTCTGATTATGCCAGGGAGGAAAGCAGTGGTTATTTCTAGGACACAGCAAGGAGCAGCTGAGCAAAAAGAGGAACTGCGGAAACGATGAGTTTCCTGATAATGTTAGGCCGTGGTCAGTGTGCTGTCAGGGCTTGTCGAGATTAATGGGAATTACTTCATACAATCAAAAAATAGAATTAGCAGATGGAAACCACTGACCTTCCAACAGTTTGAATGTTGCTGAAATACAGCACAAGCAATTTCTGCTCCTTGGTTGCTGATGGCTATTACCTGCACACACTTCCAGGTGTACTGTGAGCTGTTCACAAAGGAAGTGCTTGGGAAGTCAGACAATGTTGCTGGTTTTTGCCTGATATGGACAGCGTTTCAGCCTCTCTGCATTCTGGCATTTGTGTAGTTTTGTATCTCAGCCTGGTGTGCTGAACACACACACAAAAAATAGAAAATCAGATCTTGGGGTGAGTCTGGTTGGATTTGCCTCCATTAGATGAGAGGAAGATGCTTCCACTTAAAAGAATAACCTGAACAGATCAAAATTATTCTACAGTTCTACAATACAAGATAATATCTAGTGCAGTTAAACTTGACCTTTTATGAATTTTTGTTATTTTATGCCTTCCTAAAAACAGAATTAAAAAAAAAAAGAAGCCAGTCTCCTCCTCCTGATACTTTCTTCTTTATTACTCCCACTGGCTATAATCTCCTTCAGACCTCTCCCCAAGGATTTGTGTTTATTTATCTGGCATAGCCTGCAGTTGGGTAGGAGCTAACTCTGCCCTTACCTGGCTCTTCTGACATCCCTTCCCTGCCCCAAACCACAACCTATTCCAGGGTCAATGTGTGTTGTCCAGAGTATTCTTCTGCCTAAGCCTTAAATTTCTGTTGCCACCAAAGCATTACATGCTGTGGAAGTGAGAGACGGGGCTTTGAGGAAGTGCTTCTGTTAGCATGAGCACTCTTGTCCTAGTGGATAATGTATAAAATAATCAAAAGCAATCAAATGCAGGCTGCAAATGTGTAAAGTAGCAATACCTGCACTTCATAATATTTTCAGCTCAAACCTTATTACGGTAAATGCAGTATTGCAGATAAAAAGGGCCATTTTTTCCATTTCCCATGTACGTACCTCCAGCTTCAGAGCAGAGCGCTTGGCTTTGATCTGGGGAACTGTGTGGTTTACACTTATTTGCAGAAACATTTGCCGTGTTTATTTTTAAAGCCAGCGGAACTCAAAGGGAAAGTTTTGGTTTTCCTTGGTTCCCCTGAGAAACACTCGTTCATCCTGCTCCCGTCCACGGGCTTGAACAATCGCCCTTTGTCACCGCACCATGTTCTCCAGCCCAGACGTCCCTGGGAGCCGGCAGCTGTATCCGCTGCCGTGGGTCTGCATCTTTGTGAATGACCAGTGAAACCGGGGAAAAACCTTATCCTTGCTAAAATGCGAGCTTTCCATTCCATCGCGATTTCAGATGTAAATGCACTAAAATGACCGTGAGGTTCCTGAAATGGGAAATGGTAAAAGGGTAATGATTAATGGGGCAGGTTCAAGCTGGAGACCTGTAACCAGTGGTGTCCCCCAGGGGTCAATACTTGGTCCAGTACTGTTCAACATATTCATCAGTGACCTGGATGAGGGGACAGAGTGTATCCTCAGCAAGTTTGCTGATGATACCAAACTGGGAGGGGTGGCTGACACCCCGGAGGGCCGTGCTGCCATCCAGAGAGACCTGGACAGTTTGGAGAGCTGGGCAAGGAAGAACCTCATGAGGTTCAACAGGGAAAAGTGTAGGGTCCTGCACCTGGGGAAGAAGAATATCAGGCACCAGTACAGGTTAGGCATGGATCTGCTGGAGACAAGTACTGAAGAGAAAGATCTGGGCGTCCTGGTAGGCAGCAAAATGACAATGAGCAAGCAGTGTGCTCTTGTGGCCAGGAAGGCCAACAGAATCCTGGGCTGCATAGGGAAGAGCATGGCTAGTAGGTCGAGGGAAGTCATTGTCCCCCTCTGCTCTGCACTGGTGAGGCCACAACTGCAATCCTGCATCCAGTTCTGGGCTCCCCAGTTCAAGAGGGACAGGGAACTACTGGAAAGAGTCCAGTGAAGGGAAACGAAGATGATTCAAGGATTGGAGCATCTGCCTTATGAAGAAAGGCTGAGAGAGCTGGGGCTCTTTAGTCTGGAGAAGAGGAGGCTGAGGGGAGACCTTATCAATGCCTATAAGTATCTAAAGGATGGGTTGAAGGAGGATGGAGCCAGACTCTTTTCAGTGGTTGCCAGTGACAGGGCGAGGGGCAATGGGCACAAGCTGGAACATGGGAAATTCCACTCCAATTTGAGGAAGAACCTCTTTGGGGTGAGGGTGGCAGAGCCCTGGAAGAGGCTGCCCAGGGACATCGTGGAGTCCCCTTCTTTGGAGATTTTCAAGCCCCGCCTGGATGCCGTCCTGAGTAACATGCTCTAGCTCTGGGCAACCCTGCTTCGGCAGGGGAGTTGGACTAGATGATCTCTATGGTCCCTTCCAACTCTAAAAAATTCAGTGAAATTCAGTGAAATTCAGTGAAATATGCCCCAGTTCCTTCCTCTTCTGTCTTTTGGTTTTGTGTTGGTTCTGAGCAGAGGCTGGGAGCCTGAAGAGAGGAGGGTGTGTCTAGGTGATCAGAGAAGAATGGGAGAAGAGAAGGAAGGTGATGGGGAGGGAGATGACATTGAGGCAAGGTGTTACTGACGTGGTTGTCAGTGTGCTGATGTGTAGGTATGTGCAGGATGGGAGACAGAGGCTAATGAAATGTCCTTGGAGTCTTCCATAGTGCTTGTGCATGTAATGGATAAGTTTCCTTCAACTCTTCTCCTCAACAGTACTGGTTAATAATATTAATTCCTATTAACTAATAAATTAGGGTTAATGAGGTTGTTGTAGAATAGTGAATGGGAATTTGTCATCCTTAGAGGCTTCATTGTTTCCAAAACAACATGGTTCCCTCACCCTCTTCAGATACTGCAGCTCATGTGGACAGAAGCCGTAGCACAGGGGAGTGAAGAGCTCAGACTGTGGGTCCTGGTTTCAGACGTTTTCTAGCAGGTACCTAGCATGTGAAATATGAATTGATATTAAATATACAAGTAGACATCACAGAGGAGCTCTGTTCACATTTTTTAAATTCATGTGGCAAAGGAGACATTAATAATTTTTACTTTTACCCATATTGATTTTAAATCCCGCTCTCAAGAGGATTAGACTAATAACTACCTCCTCCATTTAATAGCGGAAAAATAGATTTAGGTCACATTATTGCAACACTCTTCCCAGTCCCCCATTGAGGAGCTATCCATTCTCCTGTGACTGAAAGAAGGATTTATATTTTTGTGTGTAAATGCCTCCAGATCTCTTAAGTAAACTGTTCTCATCTCAATAATATGTCAATGAAAATATATGAACACCATTCTTCTCACGCACTCACCCTTTCTCTCTGATGCATGCTTGCAGGCAGGCTGAGTAGCGTGTTGCTTTCTTTTCAAGACTTCCAAGGAGCATTTCTGTCAGCTCTACTCAACTGATTTGAAATACTGTCAGTAAAATCGTCGATGATAACCTTCTTTCATCTCTGTCTGTCCTCTTCTACTGCTACTTCTAGTAGCTCTCCCCTGTGGCTCCCTTGTCCTCTACAGAACTTTTGGGATGAGCCTTTTGGTTACTTGGCCATTGCCTCTTGGGATGTTCTCAGAAAGGTGCTTTTTTCTTCTCTTTTTTCTTCTTTTTTCTCCTTTTTTCCCTTTTTTCTTTTCCCTTTTTTTTCTTTTTCCTTCTTTTTTCTTTTTCCTTCTTTTTTTTTTCTCTTTTTCTTTTCAAGAATAGAGGAAGACAATTCATCTGGTGAGCGAGGGAATGTGGAGGAAATGGCTGCTATCTCTTATAGAGCAGCTCAGGAATTTTCCTACAGCTCTGTAGGAGCAGGCTGAGCTCAGACAAAGACTGAGGGGCCCAGTGCCTTGGAGCATGCCCCAACCAGCAGCCATCACCTGTGGGGCTGCTCTGTGCCTCCTGTCCGAGCTACTACACACAGCAAAAGGGTGTAGGACCAGCAAGAAGGGCTCCTGACCACCCCTGTGGGCTGTGGTTTCAGGAATTGGCTGGGAGGGTCAGTCCTCAACCCCAGTCTGTGGCTCCAAGGACAGCATGTGTGTGAGATACTGCACTGAAAGTTTGTTGGACGACACATACACACAGCTGGTTTTATCCCTAGTGAGAGAGTGAGCAAGCAAGTACAGTATATGAATGCTAAAGTTAACCATGATGTTTTGACCATTACTGCTCCCCTGGGTCCATGGATGTCCTGAACTTTTGGCAGACCTGTTATTGTATATGATGACCCAGGAGCCAAGGATCTTAAACTCCTTCTCCTCTACCAGCTTCATACACAGAGATCTCCGTGTTCAGCTTATGCATCAGAGTTGGGGGCAAATGCTGCATAAAGGAAAACAAGTAGTTGAATTAACTCATGTTCTGGACTTGATGCATTTTAAGACACTATTAATGGAAATATCTTCAAAGCTTGGTATTGATAAAATTTTGTGTCAGCAGAATATGAAGTGTGGTAACTCCAGCAGAAAAGACAAGTACATGATAGGGTTACATATGTGCAGGGAGAGTCTGGATTTAATTATTGTCTCAATTCCGTGTGTAATTCCCTGCTGAAATATATCATATTTTCAGAAAGAGAGTAAAGTAAATCAATGTTTGAATTGTTACTCCTCTTCTTCCTTCTTCAGTTCTCCTTGCTCACCTAAAATCAGGTCTCCATTTCACAAATACCCATCAGCTCACAGACTTCCTAATTGTTTGTATTTCTGTAGTGCCAGTGCTGCAGGTAGCCAGTCATATGTTCCCAAGATTCGTTGTGTCTGGTCTGGTACCAGGAAAAAGCTGGGCATTGAAGCAGTATTTTCTTCAGAGGAAAATAACATTACTTTAGATAGCTAAGGAATTTTCTTTATTTTTCATATAAAAAACCCCAGTGAAACACTAAAAGCAAACAGTAAAAGAGAAAAGGGGAATGGAGGATAAAAACATAACTGAAAACATTAGGTCCAATAAAGACCCAACATTTCATAGAATCATTTAGGTTGGAAAAGACCTTTAAGAACATCGAGTCCAACCGTTAACGTAGCACTGCCAAGCCCACCACTAAACCCTGTCCCTAAGTGCCACATCTACAGATCTCCGAAATCCCTCCAGGGATGGCGACTCAGCCACTTCCCTGGGCAGCCGGTTCCCATGCTTGACAAACCTTTCAGTGAAGAAAGTTTTCCTAATCTGTCATCTAAACTTCCCCTGGCACAACTTGAGGCTGTTTCCTCTGGTCCTATCGCTCATGTCTTGGGAGCAGAGACTGACCCCTGCTGTGCTGCAGCCTCCTTTCAGGTAGTTGTCTCCAGGCTGAACAAGGCCAGCTCCCTCAGCCGCTCCTTGTAAGACCTGTTCTCTAGACCCTTCACCAGCTTCGTTGACCTTCTCTGGACGCGTTCCAGCACCTCAGTGTGTTTCTTGTAGTGAGGTGCCCAACATGTTCAAGGTGTGGCCTCACCAGTGCCGAGTACAGTGGGATAATCAGTTCCCTACTCCTGCTTACCACACTGTTCCTGATAAGGGGTTATCCAGGATGCTGTTGGCCTTGTTGGTCACCCGGGCACAGTGCTGGCTCCTGTTCAGCCTGCCTCATAATTCATCCGGTATGAAGCCTAGAGGCTGAGACAATGTCTTCCTTTATCTAGTGAAAGTTTTACTGTGCTGGGAGTTGGGAGAGCTGAGAGTTTTGCTTTCAGAACCACACTGGAAGATGGCTTTTCTTGCCCCTTCATGTCTGTAGCCTTGTTTTATAGCCAAATTGGTATCTTTAGCCATTCATTCATTTCAGTGGTACGGCAAGATGGAGTATTAACACATGGAGCACACGGGAGGTGACCTCAATCAAGGACCAGGATTTAGAAACCCTAGAATTTAATAAGATTTACTCTCTGCTTCCATATTGTGCAGGACTAATGGAAACACATCTTAATTTCTTTTATTTTTTAAGCAAATGTCTTGATATTATTGAAAAAATAATTGGTTTATAGGTGTGGGGAGCATGCTAGTGATTCAGTGGAACCACAAGTAGGTCCCAAAAGACTAACTAATTTTTGTTGACATTTTTTAAAATTTTATTTTTTTGGCTTATGTTGGTATAATGTGCTTATTCCTGTTTAGCACAGGCATAAAGAAGCCTGCTTACTGTCGGCAACATTGACTACAAAAACTAATTAATTATTCTATGATTGTATTAAAAAAATTACTTGCCTGTATGCATAGGTAAAATCTCTGTTTTCTTTTACAGAAAAGAGTCAAAGATGTCATATCTCCCATTGTATTTGAAGCTGCATACAGCCTTGGGGAACATGTCATAGAAAGAGGAAAAGAGGACAAGGACCTGCCAACTCTCAAGCCCATTCTTCGCTGGAAGAAAGGACAGAAGATAGCACAAAGGAATCAGGTCAAGTTTGGACTATGTTATTTCCCTAGAAGGTCTGTGGCTCTGTCTGAT
Source organism: Tringa tobata (assembly GCA_033628505.1). Taxonomy (NCBI): domain Eukaryota; kingdom Metazoa; phylum Chordata; class Aves; order Charadriiformes; family Scolopacidae; genus Tringa; species Tringa tobata. The sequence continues at coordinate 2,452,316 of JAHREE010000324.1, read as the reverse complement.
CCTGACCTGACAGCAGAAGTGGACATAAAAAGTGATTGCTGAGCTCTGGTTCATTTGTAGAGTCCCTGCTGTGGCTGATGTCAGTGCTCCTCCATGACATAGTAAAGGCTTGTGCTGACAAGGTTGGGCAGCACAAGGTGAGGTCATTTGCTTGTTTCGAGTGCTTGCTTGTGCTGTGAGGAAGGAGGCTGAATAAGGGAAAGGATGAGAAAGCTCGTGCTCCTTCTGATTCTTCCCTTCTGGGAGGAGGTTCCCATGAAAGCCTCAGCGCTGGCTTTCTTTCCAGGCTTTGTTAGTGCCAGAGGAACAGGGCTGACTCCAGGAGAGGACACGGGAGCTTGCCCTTCTCCACAAGGGAGTAACAGTGGAGAAAATGCTCTGGGTGGTCCTGCTTTGGCAGGAGAGTTGGACTAGATGATCTCTATGGTCCCTTCCAACTCTAAAATTCAGTGAAATTCAGTGAAATTCAGTGAAAATAAAGAAAATTTTCCCTGGCCCATTGTTCTCTTTTCTTGAGGGCTCCTCATATCCAGTCCCGTGACAGGGGAAACCCACTCCTCCTGTTATTATTCCAGGACATGCTGTGGTAAAACAGGATGGTTTTGTTTCAGAGAAAGGCAAGTGTAAGTGTAGCCATATATTTATTAGGATCCTATTTTTCTCCCCAGTAGTGCAGAAAACCTTTTCTCTAATTTCAGTGAGAGCAAGAGAATTCCCTTAATTTTGAAGCACTTGTCATTTATAGTGTAGAGGTCTTTCCCCCCCCACCCCCTAATGAAATGACGTGTATGTGATCATGCTGCCTTTCTTGTTTGTCTCTCTCACTAGCGTCTTCGGAAAATGTTGGCCAATGTTGTTCGGTTTTGACAGGAGTGATCAAGACGGTGCCTGTGAAGGTATTAAACACCTTCAGGGCTCGTGAAAGCAGGCGATCATGTCAAGGAGAGAGATCCCATTAGTTACTTTTTGAAAGACTTTAGTTTGAGCACAGTCCTTAGAGGTGCAGGACACTCTGTCAAGGAAGGAGCCTGCAGGACAATTTAGCGTCCCACCGTGCCGGCACTGGAATACCCAACTGTAGAGCTGGAGGCTCCACAGGGAAAACTTCTTGTGTGTCAGAATTGCAGGATAATTTAGTCTGGAAGGACCTTTGTAGATCCAGTTCCTTGCTCAAAGCAGAGCCAACTTAAAAATTAGATCAAGTTGCTCAGGGTTGCATCCAGTCAAGTTTGTTTTCTAAAGCATGCTTACAGAGTTATGAGCTGGCGTTGCGTGGGAATAGGAATTTTTGGAATTTTTCTTTTTTTTTTTTTTTAAATATGAAAAGTCTGTCTGGAGTTTGAGGCTTTTAGCAGTGGACTGTTAGATCTGGTTTTTAACCCTGGGAAGTTCATATCTATTAAGTTTGCAACTTCATCGTAACATTACTTTCTGATGTTGCTCGTAAGGTTATTTTATTGTGCTGAAATTACTGGTCCCTGAATGCTACTCCAAAAAATAACTAAAATGCTTAAAAAAATATGCTTTGTCACATACCCAAGTGTTTTGAAATGTATTCGGCTATAATCCTTGTACTTAGATAAATGAGTATTTGTTTAAGTATGTGAATGGAAGATGCAGCTGAGAATTACTTATTTTTATGAAGAGGGCTGTTAAGTATCTGAATGCTGTGTTGTTGCAAGCGTTATGATGGGAATTCATAGAGAACTTTGGAACAGTGTGCTGGAAACCTGAGTGTTGCATGAACAAAACTGCTTGGATGTTTTACTACTGGGTTTAGACTCAGAAGGTCTCATCTTTGGCATAACTTTGGATCAATATTTAAATACCTAAATGCTGAGATTATAGAGAAGAAACAAAAATATGTTGGGAATTTCCTTGACTTGTTTTCTTGTGTAATTTGGATGAGAGGAAGCCAGTTTCCATTTGCTTTCTAGATGTTGTTTGCTTAGCTTAGTAAGAAAAAGATTCTGACATGGGACGTGCCTGCTTTCAGCTAAGGAAGGGGGCAGAGCTTCAGAGTTAGCGTGGCAGTTGTGGTGCCACAGCCCTGGCAGAGCAGCCTCAAGGTGGGGTCCTCAGAGACCAATTTCATGGGAATGTCAGGGCGTAGCATTGTCTTTCAGGATTCTTGGCATGTTGCAAGTAGAATTGTTTTTAAAGGCCCAAAAGGATAGTAGGAACCAATGTTTATGTAATAAAGGATTTACAGCTTCAAAGAACCTAATGATTCCAGAGGGACCTTACATTTTGGAAGTCCAGTTCAAGACAGATTTGTCTCTGAGTGGGCTCTGTTTTCAGAAGATACAGCACGGGTGAGGGCAGGTGGACAAGCTTAGTGTTAATTCTAGTACTGAGGTCCTTAAATACATCTAGTGGTGTATGGGCTTCAAAAGCCCTAGATCCTATTAATCCAGTAACAAGTAGCGTGTTTAAATTGGAAATGTTGGATTTGTTGCTTTGGGAAAGCATTAAGACAGTGTAAGAGGTTGATACTTTGCTAAAAAGCATAGGTGTCTGGTTTTTTTAGGAATAAAGACAGGAGAAGAAACCAAAGTAGAAAATAGCTGAAGAAATGAGGGGGAGCCATGGCTGGGCAGGAGAGAGGGAGATTTCCATCTTTCAAGATCCTACTGCAGGTCTGCTGGACCTATTTGAAAAGCCACACATCTTCCAAACGTGGGCTTTATAGTCACCTAGATACAATTTAATTTAAAATACAGCAATGTTAAAGCTGCAGTGATCCCTTTCACTAGGATTTCAGTTTGTTTTTCGTGAACCAGATGTTCCCTGAATTCATGCATGACTTCCCAACAAGAGTGTACAGCCCTATGGCTCACAAACAGGAGGTAGGAAAGCCATCAAGTAACCTCTTGATATGAGAATTAAAGATTATATTGAACATACGTAGTTCTTCATGGTGCTTTGCTCCATGCGTTAAGGAGTCAGCTTGGAAACAGTGTTCAAGGACACACACCAGAAGGGAGGTGTATCCCTCCCTGATGGCATAATCACAGAAAAGGACTTTGCTGGTTATTCATCCTTTAAACCAGTATTGCACTGCATATGGGAGAACAGTGTGGTCTTGTACTAGTCACTCAGCCTGAAGCAGAGCTAGAATAGTAAAGGGTGCATGGATGTAGGATTTAATTCAAAATGCTTTTATTTATTCATCACCTTTATTATAAAAGCATGCAAGTTTTACTGTAAGACAGTGCAAAATGCTTGTATTTGAACAAAACAAAAAACCCCAACAAAACTAAACCTTGGCTTTCAGTGAAGGAGACTGCTTGCATTTCCAAGTGAGCTGTGCTTGAATCAATCGTATACAGTAAATAATTTGAATGTCTGATTTATTTAAAGAAGTGGATCTTAACTGAAATTTCCTAATGAAAAAGCATGTAATTGTGAGACTTCAAGTATTGGCCATTTTCTCTAAGGAAAGAGGCTCTGATACTTCAAAATGAAGTAATAATGTAGTTAAATTGGCCTGAGGGACTGCTTAGCCCAAGAGAGAATAACAGTTGATTTATCATGGACTTAATTATTTTTTGTTGTTGTTCTTGTATATGCTTACTAGAAATTACAGTTGCTTAGCTTGATATCATTATTTATGGTAGCTAAAGCAAATACCTAAGGGTTAGTGTACACGTGTATTGCTAGATGCCTCAGCAACTTGTACAATTGTTGGGTGGGGACTCATTGTGTGGATGACAGTTTTCCAAGTTTTAAGTGGCTAGCTAGCTCAGTTTTGCTCAAACAGAAAATCTGTTATGGGTCAAGATTGGGTGGGGGAAAAAAAGCATTCTACTTTTTGAGTGCGTATTGTGAACTTTAAAACTTCCCAGCCTGAGGATGAGTTTCCATTAGCTTCTTTGCTGCCTTCCAAATCCAGTTGCTACCTCCATCCACTGGAAAAAACTAATAAGTCTTCTTGTTTCAGGGAAATTCATGTGTATTTAGAACTTGGTTTGGCTTAGTTCATCTCAAGTGGTGTGTACTATAACATTTATTTTTGTATACCCATTGTATAAATACATGTCAGTGGGGATTCATTCCTAGTAGTATCTAGTTAATGCATCTTGGAGTTCAAAATGTGGTTTGCGAGAATTCTGCCTGTTCTAAGTACTGTAATAAAATCACCTGCTGTTATGTGGATGGTGACACCATTTTGTTATAGGAAAATCTTCTCAGTAGATTTAATTGCGTTAGTGTCTTCAGGACTTTTGCCCATAAAATTGCTTTTAAGTTCTAAGAAGAGAGAGAAGAATGTTTAGGACGTTCTGTTCCCAGCTGTGCCACTGACTTGTGGTGGGAATCTGGGTATAGTTCCATACTTCCAGGTGACTGACACTGCATGTCTCCAATAAATTTCAACTTTTTAAAGCAGAGGACTATTTTTTTCAAAATACTTGTGTTTGAAAAGCCGGTTAAATATTTGCACATAAATTAATTTAGTTGCCAGGTATGAGACACGCTGCATGGTCCAGGTTTGTCAGTAGTACCTTCTCCAGAGCAGAGATCCCTGCATGCTTGCTTGAGTTAGGTCATGTCTCTGCCAGCGTGTCATGTGCCACCATGTCACGTCTCTGTCACTGTCACGCATCTCCAGGCATCAGTGCACTGGTACTGCCAACCATTCCCAGGCGTGGGGCAGGAGTTAGGATGCTCCTGTCTCGGAGGCCGGGGCAGTTTAATTTGCTGGTGCAGCTGAAGCCTCAGTCCCTTGGTGTAGTTGTCAGTAGGTGAGTGGGTGCAAAGTGTGAAGATGGACTTACAGCCAGGCACACAGGAGGCCTCTGGGAGACTGCAGGACTTGCCACGTTCCACGTTAAAAATCTTCCCACTGAACAATTTACTGCTTGGGCAGGACAAGTTCCCAAATTATCTTTTGCATTTATTCTTGCAGAGATCCACCACGTACCACCCTTCCTGCCTGGTTACCATCGGTTTACCTTTGGTTGGGGTGCCATTGCTGAAAGTAATTATTTCCACTCCTCCCTCTGCCCTCCCTTTGGTGGTGTCTGTTGCTCTGGACGAGTTTGGTCAGAGTCAGTGCTCAGCTGGCAGGGACTGCCTGCTGGTCGTGCCAGGAAATCTGGAAAGGACCCACCCTGGGCATGTACCGGATTAGGCCGAGTATTGCATTTGCCTGCTTTTTTGGCAATAAAGAGGAAGGATTTACAAGTCTGGAAGAGATTCAGAACTGAACAAGAGCAGCAGGTGTTCGGAGGTATCGTACCTCGGAAATGTTTATAATTAGCAAACTCGCTGAAGTAAGAATGAGTGGAAATCAGTGCCTCTGATGGTATGGATGTTTCTAAATGTACATTCTTAAGCAATGACAGGCTTGGCCAGTAATTGTCCCACCTGTTCATATCCCCATTTAACAGTAGAGGAAAAACAGCATAACTGAGAATGTGTAAGACATAGGTTTAGATCTCATGGGCTTCCTAAAGAACAATAGCCAATATCATATGCTAATATACACACAGACACATAGACCTTCATGTCTTGGGGAGTTTCAGACTATGTTAGGTGGTAGGATGTGAGTTATCTGATTTATTTACAGGTTTTTCAAATAAATAGGTAGAGAAATGAGAGATGATCGTGTAAGCATTTGCAAGCTGAACCCTGACTTAAAATCCTGTTGAGTAATTTCCGCAGTCTTCAGGAAGCCAGGCTCCATTAGCTCTGTTCATATATTTCAGCAGTTATGTGAGGGATCAGTAGAGCTTAATTGGAATACCTAACATCTTGAGAGCAGATAATATAAAATTATGAGTTCATTGAGTTCAGAATACCTCAGTGCTGCAAAATCCTTGTCAGTTCTAAGTAGCATTCATAAATACAAAATCACTGAAGTACAGGTGGATTATAGAAGAGGACTTCCACCTATCCTTGGGGGTCTAAATGAGCTAAAGGTAGACATAAGTTCCTTATCTGATGATTTGAAGACTTTTTTGTGTTTCCAGCTGACAAAACAGCTGCCACATCTGTTTTTCATTTGTCATTGTTATATACGCTTTTATATTTTTAATTACACAATCGTGTGATGAGTAACAAAGGTTTTGACTCTTGTGTTAAAATGTTTAAGTATGAAAGCATCCCATGAGAAAGATTAATCCTACATGGTTCCACTTTTAGTAGTAGAAGTAAGGAGGATTAGAGTAGAAAATGTTCTCAAATATCATTTAAAAACCCTCCTAAGATGATATAATTGAATTATTCCATATTCATCCAAAGACCATTTAAGACAAGACAGGAAATATATTCAGAAATGTGGTACAGAAATCCCTCCTATAATGGTATTGGGAGATGGGACAATTAACCCAATAAGTCTTTCCCATCTATTGTTCTATGAATTTATAAGGTCTGAAGTCCTGTAAAATGAGAATACATATTTGGATGATTTGAACTGTTAATGATTTTTAAAAAGAAAAAATTGCGCCAGCCTGAAAAATAAGTGAGTCAGACTCAAAATCTAGTAAAGCTCTGAAAGGCTAGTGGCACGTTTCTATCACCACCAATTGTAATTCTTCACCCCAGGAGAATATGAGGACAAAAGATTGCTTGTTAAATCCACTCACTGCTGTGAAGAATAACTAATACATATGCTTGTTAGTTTATGCTTGCCTTCAGTAGCTAACAGGTTTCGTGCCTCATCTTTTCTAAACAGTTGATTTCATCTGGGAGTTCCTGTTCCTTATATTTGAGTGTCCTCTCTCCTTTTTACCCTGGTGCTTCAGCCCAAGATGTAATTGCTTCACAACTTCTGAAAGCAGGATGCAGCTGAAATAGGGGTGAAATGTTTGCATTTGGCCTTAGATGGCTTGACTGCTGGCTGCTTCTCCAGCTAGAGAAGTTCTACTTCCATGGTTCCACCCTTACTAGTGTAGTAAAAGAACTATTACTGGCCAGGTTCTGTTTTCTTATATTAATCGTTATAAATGAGCATCTGTTTTCGTTGCATGAAGATATGCTCTGATGAAGTCTGTGTCATGCTGGGGGAGCTCGTTAGCTGCCCTCGATCCCCTGCACCGTGCAGCGCTGGTGGGGCTCTGCTTTCATCACAGGGCTCTCTGGATCCCTCCCCTGGTATTCCTGCCTTTGTTGTGTGTCCCCTCCACCACTCACGAAGGGTATCGTGGAAATCACGCGTTCTCGTTTTAGCCAGCACGTCTGATGAAACCCTGGAAGGCTTTACACAATGTTAATTGCTTGTCTAGTGGGAATTTAATTCAGCCATTTTGCACTTAGCTCGGCAGGATATTAAATGGGTTTCCATAAGTAGGACAGTGAAGCACAGGATGTCTGGGGAGAGTCAGACGCTACTTCTTTCTCTGTGGTCAATAGATCTGTAGGTAATAGCTTTATTTTGCAGGCAAATAAAAAATTTAAAGACAAAATAAATAAAGGTCTAAAATCAAGCTCCTGTATCTATATGGGTCTTTTCCATCTTTAAATGATTCTATGATTCTCTGTTTAGGCACATTAATATCTAAGTGATTGATTTGTAAAGCTATAAAACAGGCAATGGTTCCTAGAAGAGGTGGTGAGATTTGCTTACAGCTCAGTACTTTTGAAAATTGGATCGTACATCCTAGTCCCTAAGTAAGGACCCAGGAACCCGACTTCACCAGATAACATGGTAATAACCACACGGCGTCAAGATCTAAAAAGTAAAGAATTATTAGACTAACAAACCCCCTTATCCTACATCCTTTAAATAGAAGTGCTTTTTCTGTTACTAGCATGATCTAATTGCGAAGTCATCCCTGCACATACCACAGGGTATGGTGACAATTTGCAGGAAATCAGTGTAGAGATTGGAATACTGTGTTCTGAACCCAGATTATTTTGCATAATCCAAGTTATCCTGCTGAGGTACGTAGCACAGTTTCTGAAGTTAAAGGAATGGATCCTTGATTCCTGGAGGCCAGCTCTGCCACCTTTGAAGAGGTGCACTGTTAACTCTTTGTGGCCTGATGTGTGAGGAAGTAGTTAAACACCTGATCCAGAGCGAATCACTATTCTCTTATCCAGAGCTTAAAATGAAATGCTCTCAGGGCTTCTTTTGAGAATCCTGTTTCTCCTCCTTCTCTTCAGATGTTGTCCTTTAGCTGTCACTTTTCTGTGAAAGAATGGACAACTTTTACTGGAACACAGTACTGGCAACCTCTCAAAGTCCTGATTGCACATTTTGGCTACAACCTGAAATTTGTGTGCTTCCCTGAATTTTGGGAGTTTGAATGTCTTGAAATACTTTTTTTACCCCTTTGTTTATTGGATGATTTCCAGTATTTTCTGTGGGCAGGAGTCCCATAAACACAGAGGGTTTTTTTTTTGTTTTCTGTGTTTCCCTGCTCCCAGAAACATGTGATTAATTTTAGATGGCCCTTGAAAGAAGGTGAAGCCATTTAGCAAGACAGGTTTGAAATCGCAGGTAGCCTTCCTCTGAGCAGAGAGCTGTGACCATTAGGCCAGGCTCCTTCTTGCTTGTTTTATATCCTAGCAGCGTTCCTTAGCAGACCACCATCAGCAGGAAGGAAAAGGAGAATATCTTCACCCCCACTATGAGGCAGCTTTGTGTTTAGGATGCCTTAGGATGGTGGAACTAGGCATTCATCCTCCTTCCTGCGACAGAGGACTGTACATTTGCCCCTGGCCTTTATCCTACAATATGGAATTTAATCCAGTACCTCTCTTGAAAAGGCAAAGTGGATGCAAAAGTACTTGCTTTTAAGCCCTGATCTGAGTGCCTGTTGGCCACATCCTCTTCCTTATCAGCTGGCTCTGGTCTCTCCTGCTGTACACGTTATTGCATACAGATGTGTCCACTCTTTACGAGGAGTGTGTCTTAATGCAGGCTTTTTGAGTTAACCTCTGGAGGACATGGGCAACACCCATCTCCACTAACCTTTAATTCCTTGACTTCCTAAGAAGCATCATCTTTTCTACCCAGAAAAGTTGCAGAATTTGAGAAAACTGTGCTTGCCCGGGATGTTTGATGGCCTGGTGGGAGCTGCTATGGAGCCATTCCCCATAGGTCTGTGCAGGAGGAATTGTGGACCCTGGAAACACGGAATTTGCTCTGGGCTTTGCTGTAGATCTGGTGATTGCAGGAAGACTGAGAGACTCACTGTGCATGCACTTTACATTAGCTGTGTGTTTGTATGGTAAAGATGTGTCCTGGAAACACTGAGGTTATCCTGTGTGCTGCTGAGCACACAAACATTTATTTCTCTCCTGGAAATGTCAGGCAAAAGTGTCGTGGCCTTGAGATAAAAGATGCAGCTGTGTTTCTCATTCAGGACCACTTTCACCCCTGCTCCCCAACTTGTAATTTTTCTTCTGTGTATTTCTTATGTAAAAAAGCTTCCTGACCATCTCTGATACACGTATTTAACGCTGTGAGGTACTTGCTACAATATCAGTGGAATCCAGTAAGGATCAATTGAACTTCAGTAAAACCACTGTTCAGAATTGCTCCGCTTCACTTTGGTAACAGTAACTGCTAAATTTATCAGGTGTTTCCACAGTGCAATGAATTTATTTTGTCCTGCTTCCCTTTTTCCAGCTCTGGATAATACATACAGCCCATTGGTTATCTTCTTCAACACTTCCAATATGTAAAGAGCTCTATAAATTCCTAAAACCGGTATTGTAAAGCTGAAACCACTTTAAAGATTGTTTAGAGTTAAAATTAGTCATTATATTGTAGTAGAACCTGCCCACATTCCAGGAATAGGCTCCTGCTCTGACAGCATGCAGCGTTGAGTTAGGTACAGTTTCTGGCCCAAAGAAATCACAGCTCAAGTAGACCAAGGGCACAGTAATAGAATATATAAGCAGTGTTCACAAGTGTTATGGTGACTTACATTGTGTTTTCGCCTTAATTCTTTAAGAGGGATTTGAACAGGCAGGGATTAGTCAAATGGAAAGGTAGAAGAAGCTACAGGCTGAGGAAGGTGAGGCCCAAGATAGCAGAGAATAAAATGGAGGAAGTAGATTGACTGTTAGAAGCTACAGGATTGAGTCTCTAGCAGGCACACCAAAAGGGGAGGTGGAATAGAGTCATGGCAACATCTATCAGACCAGGGAAATAGTGGAAAATAGCAAAATAATACACAGGTGCCATTAGCCTGTGATAGAAGTGGGCTGCTGAACCAGGTATGGCTGCAACAGTAGATTGTAGGAGCTGGCTGGACTGGAAATCTTTTCTCCCCCCAAACCTGAATGGGTTCAAGTTCCTCCACAGAAGTAATGGGTTTGCTCCTACACAGTTACGGATCTGGGGGCTCAGCGTCCTTATTTCTTTCTCCCATCCCAGTCCTGTAGGACCTTGGGTTTCTATGGCATAACAAAATACTCCCAATGTAGCTTGCTGTCTAGTGCATGATATGTTGGAAGAGATACACACTCAGTAGTTTTAGAAAACAAGGTATTTGTTCATTCTTTCTGAAGAATGGCAACTGTAGATTTAGTGAGAAAATTCCAGGATTAATAGGTAGCTACTTAAATGTAATTACAGTACTTTATTCTTTGAAACATGCAGGTCATATCTTTGATCACTCCGTTCACTTTGCCAAGATTTCTGCAGTGCAAATAGGGAAACTGTCAGACAATAATATTTTTACGGTTTATTTTTCTTTCTCCCCTGGAGGTCAAACGATCTTTCCTATATATAGCTACTACTGTGGTTGAGGATTAATTCTGAGGATTTTTGAGACTATAGCTCTGAAACGTGCCATGTTTTGAGAGGGATACCTTGTGCTGGCTCCTGTCTCAGGGCTATTCTTGTCCTTTGGTTTGGTAGCCTTTATTAAGGAGGAAGGGTAAGTTCACATCTTGCAATTAAATCCTCAGCAATTTCCACTTCTGAGATTCTGTGAAAGGAAAATGAAAGGGCAAAGTAAATAATCCCCAGTGGACTCACCGCCTCCCTTTTTTCTTGATTTTGTGACTTAGTACAAGTGACAGCATAGTTTGATGCCTGCCAGTCCAGCACCAATTAAATTCATAAAGATACACTCCTTTTTGGAGAGCTCTGACAATAGAGAAAAAGGAGACCAAGCTGCCTCCTAAACCAAGGGTCTTCCTGGAGAGACAAGGATGAGAAATCTCTACGCCCTCTGGGCTTAAGATTCAAAGTCTTTCTCCAACACTGATATAGTTGAGCAGAGCTCTCTAAAAATGTGTAAACTCTTTCTGCCCCTGGCTCCACCCCCTAAGTCTCTCCAACCCTATCTAACCCTGTCTGTGTCCTGAACAGTCCCTTGCCCTATCTTTGCGTTTAAGATTGAAATATATTTACTTTGGTGATAAAAGTCATGGAGCCAAGCATGTAGAAAGGAATATTCATATTAAAGAAAGAGACCAGTGGAGTGTCAGGTTTCCTGACTGAACGGTGTTGGCAACCCTTATTTTGTGTATTTGTCCTTTGAAAAGTTGGGAAGCTGAAGGGCATTACAACTCTGAAAGACTGAATCCTCAAGCCTGAGAAGTCTAGTCATCTGTTCAGAAAGGTATTGGTCTGTGTTCTCAACAGCAGGGGAAAGTAACCATGATCTTGACACCATTTAGGTTTCTTGGAGGCCAGGAACATGTTCTTGTCCTCTTCTTTCACTCACTGGTGGCTGCCTCATGTAGCTATGGCAAACTGTGAGCAAGATTTGCATAGGCTCCTAGATTTCTCATGTGTTCCCCTTCTTTTTGCTGCTAAAATAGGATGCCTGTGTCTCTAGTGCGTTGTCCTTTCACAATTCCTAGTTTTATCAATCTATTCAATTTCCCAAATGACAGTCTTTACCAGAGTTCACAAAGATGGACAGTGGTTCCATTAATTGAGGATATCACTGGTATGTAACAGCCTTTGTAATTTTCTGTTGCTTGCAGGAAGTGTTTCCTACCATACACAAAACCTTAAAAAAAAAAAAGAAAAAAAAGAAATTAATTGTTCAGTTCCTTATCTTTAATATAGGCCAGTGAATATGTTTGTTGCACAATTTCCTTACTTGCAGTTCTTAGGACTGAAAATAGTTTCATAAATACTTTGTTTTCTGTTTCACTTTCATGCACATGTGTTGGGAAGAGAAATAAGAGCGCCAGAAATATTGTGTGAGCAGTAATTCTTGACAGATGAGAAGAGGGAATGGATTGAGGAAAACCTCTGAGAGTCTGGTTTTGGTGAAACTTCTTGTTCGGTTTCTAAAAACGGTGCTCATAAAGATGAGATGTGCCTGCCCTTGAATTTCCTTAACACACCACATATTCCTGTGTCACAGATTTTGGTGGTGTGGTTTGTTTTGGTTTGGTGTTTTTTTGATGGTTTTTTGGGATTTTTTTTGTTTTTTTTTAATCTGAGTATGTTCTTCCTTTGAATTTTGATTTTACCCTTTTCATGCTATAACAGTTCTTTTTCTCTTTTTCACAGACTGTTTTTGAGAGGAACTGTCAATCTGATGACTGTGCTGCTGATTTGAAACTTCAGGGTAAATTATTGCTGTCTAGGTGAGTAAGTGAACTTGCCTTTCTTACACTCTGGTATGCCATTCATTTGATGTAAGATGGCATTGAAAAATCAAAATGCAAACACAGACATTTTCTATCCAGACTAGAAGGATGATGACAACGATATCAGCTTTACTGCAGAAAGGTCTTGAGATGTACACAGAATGTGAATTCCTGTGGTGGTGGGCTCTATGCACATACAGGGCAAGACACCTTCACCTTCCCAATCACTGTAGACAAACCTGGAGGAAAAAATAGCATGGTCGGAGAGGGGGAAGTAAAGCTGCATGCCCAAATCAAGTACAATGTGGACCACGTCATTTTTCAAAGACGATAAAGTACTGTTTATGACATGGTAGGACTAAAACTGCACACAGAAAAGTAGTTTTGTTCAGAAAAAATGTCATATGAAAGGTTAAAAAAAACCCTTAGAATGCGGCAAATTTTCTTCAAATTATCTGTTTCTGAACTTGTGTAGTTTTACTAGCTGTCTTGAAATACTTGCTCTCCTTTGTCAGATTCTTTTTGTTAGTAACTTGGGGAGGGATTCTGGTTTCACTGTCTTCTGGGATAATAAACCTCATCAAATAGACCAGAGGTGAAGGTCATGTTCTGTCCCTTATGACTGATGATCCTAGGAAAATGCCTATTGTTTTGCCAGGATGTAGTTATTGAAGTTTGAGATAAATCAGGCTAAAGGTGAACTTTTCACATCACTTGTGTTTCCTTTTCTTTAGCATTTTTAGCACATTTTCAGAGATAGAAGTGCTGATGCGAGTCATTTAATTGTGTGCCAGATGTTTTGCTGTTTGATGGAGATGCTTTCTGTGAAATCCTTTGCTTTCAGGTCAGGAAAGAGAGGGGAAGAGACCCCCCTGCTTTAGAGGGGAAAAAAAAAAGAAAAAAAGCAAACTAATAGTCAGGAGTTATATACACTATTTTAGACACACGTCTACAGCATGCTGTAACTGTGCTTGGAGATGAAATTGAACCAGAGTCAAGTCTGAGAAGTTACAGACTTCTCCAGACACGACTGAAGTCCACAGGAATGTTTTGGGGGGTTGGCTGGGAGGAAGGTTAGGTCTCAGGTTGCAGAGTCCAAGCTTTGACTGCGATTAGTCTGGATTTTTGACCTTTTGCTCCGTCTTCATGGTGAGCAAAATCTGTTGGGAGCTGGAGATGTATCTGTGCGGACTAAGGAAGCCGGTGAGGGATTTTGTCCTGCAGTTGAAGAATAACCATTAAAAAGCAAGGGACAAGTCCTAAAAACTTGACAGTCAGTGTATAGCAATCACAGCAGTGAGAGCTGTATTCACGATTGGAGCATTAGACTGTTTATTTTTATGGCTGTTACTTATGTTATCTTGGCAATTTAAAAGCCAAAACTGTCAAAAAAGCTTAGAATATTCAAATACAGTTTCTACGTTTATATAGCAAAATGTTGAACAAATGGTCTCAAATCTTTCTCTGGTGACACTCTGAAGTCCTCTTTGAAATAAACAGGATGTCGCCAAATCCATCAAGTCTGCATGAAATGGGTTTTCTTCAGCTAAAGGGCTGTGTAAGCTTCAGTTATTAAGAAACAACACAGTGGGTATCTCTAAAGAAAACAGATATTTTCTTTTTTCATTATTGCATGTAAAACTACAAGAACTTGCTGTAGACTCTGATGTTAGGGAAGTGCCTGTCTTGAAGAATATGTTAATTTTTCCAGCCCCGTGTGTTTTGTGCTAAAGAATCCTGTCAGTATTTTCCACATCATTCCTGTTTATGCTAAGTCTGTGTAGAAAGTGTATTTATTTTTTTTTTGTAGAAAGAGAAAAAAGGTGACTCATTATTCTCTGCACTAAACAATTGACTTCATTGTTACCAAGATTATGGCAATGTCTTTGTCCAAATAATCACGTCTGACTAAATCCGGTGGACTCACTGGGAAGAATGCAATGAATGACACACAGATACATTGGATTGAAATAAATAGGCTGTTTATGGGAAGGCAGTAAGTGCTGTCTCTCAGATCTACTGCAGGTCTTTGAAGATGTCACTGGACGTGTGGATAGGGTGATCCGGTTAAGATCATCTACCTGGGCTTGCAAAAGACTTTTATTAAGATTTCTTACCAAAGGTTCACAAAGAAAGCAAGTTGCCCAGGTTTGAAAGGATTGGTGTCTGAGCATTGCTACCTAATTAAAAGTAGTCAACAGGGAGGAGTGAATAGTTTGTTTTCCAGATGGAGAAAACTCCACAAGTGCTTGTGCTGGGGCCAGTGGTAGTCAGCATATTCATAAATGATCAGGGGAATAATCTGCTAGAAATGAATAGCAAGGTGATTTTTGCTAATCATACTAAATTATTCAGAGCAATGAAAAGAACAAAGAAGGAAGTATGTTTTCATGAAGCATGTGATTAATATGTGGATTTTACTCTTGGGGATAAATGCTGAGAGTTTACATGGTACAGAAATGGTAAATATGAATTCTGGAAGCTGCAGAAATATATCAGCAAAATAACAGTGTGCTTGCCTACTCTTCCATAGGCCTCTTCCTTTCAGACATGGTTGTGTACAGGGCTCTCTGCCAGATGGACCAACTTGGTCTGACTGTTTTTACCCGCTCTCATGAATTTGTAGCATTTTAAGAGCCAAAAGCTGTGCAGAGAACTATATATTGTAAGGTATAGTTTTGTCCACTATATATAATATGCTTTCAAATGTGTGCTGCTTAGAGCCATTTGTGTGCATAGGAAGTTAGCTCAGATTACATTATCATCAAGAGAATTGCATGCTGAGGTCACTCGTGTGAGCTCAGGAACCACAAGCTACTCCAATTTAGAGTTCACCTGGGATGTGTTTGAATCACTAAAATTAAAAGTTTTTTAACCAGCTTTGAGGATGCCAAACCTGCATATCAAATGGCTAACAGGAAAATCAGCCCGTGCTGGCCAGAGCTAATCAGGTGTGCTCTGATTTTGCTTTTCTTGGGATCCTCCTTCTCTTCCGAAAACTTACTCGTGTGCCTTCAAATTGGGAGCACTGCACTTTGATAAATAACAAATAGCCCAGGACGTTAACATGCCATCTAGGAAACGACGTAGTATATAGCCATTTATGCAAAGTGCTCAAACCAAGCAAATCTGCCTCACTGTTGTTCCGACCAAGTATGATTGGGTTTGCCTCATTATTTCCTGTTGTTGAGGTGCTGCCACATGTGGAAACGATGCTGCTGGGAAAGTTGAAACCCTCCACTGTGGAGCTGGAGAAGAGGGTAGAGTAGGACTGTTTGAAAGTGGGTGATGACAAAAAAGCCTTAAAGTCTTCTCTCTCTAAGTTTTTGCAAAGATTTGGAAGGGTGGGATGTGGTGGTGATTTCTGTATTCTGTTTTTTGGAATACTTCTGTTACAGTGAAAGGTGTCCTTGAAGGCTTGGGCTGAAGACCAGAGTAGCATGCTGTACTGGGATGAAGAAGGGTTAGAATGCATTTATTCTGGAAAGAAAAAGGTTTGTTTTCAGTTAACAGATGAATCTCTTTAAGGCTCATCCACCTTTATTAGCGTCAGTTTGCATGTAAACCCACCCCAACTTTTTGTAGGGATTGAGGGATGAAGGAGCCAAACTCTTCCTGCTTGTGGCAGATGGCATGTGGGGCAAGAGTCATGGACTGTGGCTTGGCTGGTTCAGACCAGAGATTTGTAAAAACTTTCTTGTGTAGGCAGTTCCCATGCTACATGGGAATGAGGTGTGCAGAAATGGTCTGCTCTGCCATCTTGGCTTTCAGGACTTGGCTAGATAAGATTCCAGCTGACTTTACCTGTCGTTGGCAATAGTCCTACATCAAGGAGGATGAGGATGTATGACTTCTAGAGGTCCCTTCCAGTGAACTTCTCTGCAGTTTTCTGACTCATCTTGAGATGAATCCTCTATGTAACCTGAGCCTCAAGAAATTGCCTCAAGAAAAACTAGCTCCTTGCCAACATGGGAACACCTACCTATGATGGTTATCAATGTCTTCCAGTGCTGTGGCTGGAAACCTGCCTGTGGGACTCTTCACCTCTTGCTTATGCCCCTTCCATTCCAGTGATAATGAAGGCTGGACCTAGCAAAGCAAACTGTGCAGATTAAGCTTTCTAGGGCAGACGTTATGAGGTAACTGCAATGGTGTGTAGGCAAATGGTCCTTTTAGTGATTGGCCTGGACTTATTCGTAGGAGTATGAATGGTGTTAGCCTAAAACTACAGGTGGCAACTCAAGAGGAGGAAAAAGGGAGCCACAGAGTGTGCTGGGGACTTGGTGAAGGTAGCGCTGGGAGAAGCGGAAGGAGCAAGAGAGGCGTTTCATCTTTCTAGTCATGACTGTTTTCAAATCCATTTTTCTTTAATAATAAACGTGAGGTTTTGCAGCGCAGAGCAGGACTGCTCACTGCCTCCCCCTCAAAGAGTCTCCAGTGTTAAAACTTGCAGCTGTCATAGGAGATACCAAAATCTGCCTCTCTTCATGCAGTGATGCCCTGTGTCGAGGGGAGAAGGGAGGGGGAAAGAAATTTCTGAAGGAAGAGAATTAAAAGTATCTTAGTGTAAAGAAGGTATTTATGTATTGCATATGAGTAACTGTAATGACACAACCTGAAACAATAAGAGAAATAGGAATAGAATATTTTACAATAAACTTTATTTTTATGGCCACAGCTTTGGGACAGCAACTGGAAACCATTTTCCTTTCCAGCAATCCAGTACTGAAAAGAAAAACGCAATCTAAGAGTGTTCTGTTAGCTATTATTTTCAAATATTGTTTAATATTAAAAATATATTTATTATATCATGCTTCACTTCAATGCCTATTCCTCTACTTCCTCAGCACAGCAAATGTCTTTTCTATCAGGTTTCTGTAGCAAATAGCACATTTTTATTGAACCTTTCTGTTTAGAGCCTGAACTGCATCTGTTTCCTCAAGATGTGATGGGGGCGACTCTCAAGTAGGTGTTCTGGAGGAGGTTAAACCTCCCTAGCCTTTAAACATCTGCTGATCTATTCCTCTGGTACTTTATATGGGTGAGAAGCACTCTAGTCTTTTAAGAAGAACCTGAAAGTGCTGAGGGAGCAAGTTGACAGGAACACACATCTTCTCTGACGTGCCAAGGCAGTTGCAGGTCCTGAGGAGATGTCTTCCCATCTGATTGTCGCTCTGCAAAAGGAAAGGTACTTCTCAAGCCCTGTATAGGCTGTAGTGGGAACCCAGTGAAAACAGTGAAGAAGACATTTGAGTAACGGTGAGGGTGTTTGAAAAAACAGACTTTATTCCAGCTATAATAAACAAACCAGCTAAAACAACCAGAGCAGAATGGGTGATGGCTTCCCTGCGAGATGCAGCTAGGAAGGAAATCCTGTAGGGCTGTGTAAATATACTGACAGCCTGTGTGCTGCACTGGATGGAGCAGCTTTACCAAAAACAAACAGTACAAGAAGAAAGATGGTGTTGTGGCATGTCATGTAGCTGCTGTGTTCCAGCATGAGTTGTGTGCATGGTATGTAAATCAGGTTGTAAGCGCTGGACTGTGAGCCCCCTTGGATAGAAAATGATGTAATAAATACAGCTATCATAAATACTATGGCAACAGAAAATGCTGTAATAAATACTGCTATTCCTGAGAAGGTTCCAGGAGGAAATCTGTCTTCCATGTATTTATGTGACATGAGGTTACTCTTCATCCATCATTAGAAACAGAATTACTCACCCATTGGAGAGCTTCTGAGTCTATGTTTGGCTATTTGGAATAAGCAGCTTGCTTTTACGTATTGGTTTAGAGCATCCTTAACAGCCACTATTTGTTAGACTCAAATTTATGTTCTTCCCCTACAGACTGGCTGGGGTTCCCATATATACTGCTAAAAATTGTGTATTTTGGAATTGTGAAACTGAAAGCAAAAGTCATAGAAAGCCAAAGGTGCACCAACAGGTGCATTTTGCAGAGATTTGAAAAGTTTTTCAGATTGTGGGGGTTTTTTGAGTTGGAGTCAATGCTTTCAAAAATTCTCATGTAAAATGGGATTTTTTCCAGTTGAGAGGTCAAGTTTGTGACTTGAGACATCTCCGCGTCGGTTCCTCTGGAATTAGCCAGGGAATGGACAAAACACCAGTCTGTCAAAAATTTAATGGAGTTTGAAATGTTTCCATTTTAGTGGAATGGTAATTTATGAAGAAAAAGTATTTTCCAGATATTTTCTGATCATCTCCAGAGAAGATTTGTGGGTTTTTTCCAAATAAATTCCTTCTGTGACTTACTAAAGGATTAACGTGTTTTCTGACAGTACTCCTTTTGCTTCTGGGATCTCTGTTGTCTTATGCATGGCTCTCTTGATGTGCAGCTAAATTGATATCTAAACCTCTCATTTGATAAGCAGGCAAATGATTTGATGGGATCTTTTAGGATGTCATCTCTAAGTACCTACCCCAGACCTCACTGAAAAGACAAGGGAGAGTGTGCATGGTCCCCCAGTCCTTGAGCTTGCAAAGTTTGTAAGCATAATATTTGTATTAATGAAGAAAGAATAATATAACATAGGTGACTAGCTCTGCAACTGCAAAATGGATTGTTTTGCAAGTGCTGTGCGTTAATGCAATGGAGAATATGCTCAGAGACCTACTGAAATTAGTGGAGGGACTCCTTCTGATTCACTGGGCACATCATCAGACAGTAGGCACCTAGATTTGAAAAATGAACTTCAGCAGTTTCCTACTGGCATGTCAAATTACTACAAAACCTGAGCTGAAGGAAACCAGAAGTAGTATATAAAAATATGTGTTATGACAGCTTTGTCCAATTTGCTTTTCACCAACATAAGTTGTAACGGCCCAGAACATAGGCTGGTGCAGTGACAGTGCAGAAAGTCAGTGTCTTCTGAAGAAAGGAGCAACAACATAAAATTTTGATCAGAAAAATCAAAACTTTTTGAGTGTATCTATCTCATGAATATAGTAGTGTTTTTAAGAAATAAAAAAAGTATTAAGGGTTTCACTTACCGACTTTCATAAACCCATGAAGAAAAGTTTGAAGCCTGTGGTTTAGTGTGGGAAGCAAAGCTGTTTCATAAATTTGACCAGGCTTACGCCTCAGCACTTATCTTCCTTTGATCACACAATGGGAATTTGTTTCCAGAGGGGCCTCACGTTTCATGGCATGCCCGTTGCAGTTCTGTGCCCCTGAAGTGCATCTTAACAAAACAGTTGTGATGAGGAAAAACAATATCCTTTCATTTGGAGCTTAATTACATGCTCCGATAATATCTGTTTTCCCCTTCCTCTTCACTCATAGCAGATGAAGAATTTGTTTTTACGTATTTTATCTTTCATTGAACAAATGCTTCTTTCAAAAATATTTTGGATGTTCTGTTTACCCTAGACAGTCTACCCTAAATAGCTGAGCTGATCAGATGGAGCTAATTTTCTGCTTTATGAAAAACAACAAAAGAAAAATGAGCAAATGCTATGGTTTGGCATTTTCAGTGCTAGGAAAGTGGTTTTAAGCTTTTAGTTGGGACTAAAAGTGAGTGTATAAAGCTGGGTGTACCAACACGGGGATTTCCAGCTCCTGGGACACAACTATGGAGCTGTGACTGATCCCACCGCGGTCACGTGCTGTCCACTGGTTACTTGGTCATACCTCAGTGCTGTCCTAACTCCAGATCTTTTGAAGTACTAAAAGAGTTGTTTCCAGGGAGAAAAGAATGACAAAACATTGGAAAAATGAATGAGTAGATTACTTTCAGTTTTCTCAGAAAACCATGCCAAGTTTCACACTGTGATTTAAGTGATTTCATAAATTAGAGCATAGTTTAACATTATTTTGAAGTAACTTTGTGCACTGTAAAGAGTGCAGTGAAAATGCTTATACCATTTCATGTATAGTAGTCCACAAATTTGCATTTTTGTATATTTATAATTCTGTTTGGAATTAAGTCTTTTAGATAAATCTAGGAAGTAGAGTTCTGATTTCTAATTCATGTTTACTTTTATTTATCTTTTACCTACAAGCCATTGCTAGTGTATTGAACGCTGCATTTGTAAGGTACATGGAAAACTTTGTTGTAGCTCATCCAGGATCTGATTTGCAGTTTTCTGAAAGGGCTACCCAGCAGAACCAGCAATTATTCAGAATGCAGTACAAGTTGCAGTGGGAGCATCGTCTCAGGAATGAGTGAATGTTTTCACTTGTTCAGGGTGAATGAGGATGAAGGAATGGCTTCTTGGTTTCCGTCTGGTTAGTTGAACTTAGAGCTTCATAAATCTCTCCTAAAATAAATAACTCCAGTTTGATAGCAGAGAGCAGTACTGTTTCTTTTCAACATATGGTGATTGAACCCTTACAGATGGTAATAGAGTCATCAAGTGATGAGTGGTAACAAACCTCATCAGTCCACATCTCATACAAGAACCGTAGAATCATGGAAGGGTTAGAGTTGGAAGGGACCTTAAAGATCATTGAGTTCCAAGCCCCCTGCCATGGGCAGGGACACCTCCCAGTAGACCAGGTTGATCAAAGCCCCATCCAGCCTGGACATCCAGGGATGGGGTATCGACAGTTTCTGGCAACCTGTTCCAGTGTCTCACCACCCTCATAGTAAAGAACTTCTTCCAAATATCTAATCTTAGTCTACCCTCTTTCAGTTTAAAACCATTACCCCTTGTCCTATCACTACACTCCCTCATAAAGAGTCCCTTCCCGTCTCTCACATCTGCCCCATTTAGGTACTGGAAGGCTGCTATAAGGCTCCCCCACAGAACGTTCTCTTCTCCAGGCTGAACAACCCCAAATCTCTCAGCCTGGCCTCATAGGAGAGGTGTTCCAGCCCTCTGAGCATCTTCATGGCCTCTTCTGGACCTGTTCCAAGAAGTCCATATCCTTCCTGTGTTGAGGACTCCAGAACTGGACACAGTGCTCCAGGTGGGGTCTCACCAGAGCGAAGTAGAGGCGGCAGAATTACCTCCCTCAACCTGCTGGCCACACTTCTTTTGATGCAGCCCAGGATGTGGCTGGCTTTCCGGGCTGCCAGCACACATTGCCAGCTCATGTTGAGCTTCTCATCCACCAACACTCCCAAATCCTTATTCTCAGGGCTGTTCTCCAGCCATTCTCCACCCAACCTGTATTTGTGCCTGGGATTGCCGTGACCCAGGTGCAGGACCTGGGACTTGGCCTGGTTGAACTTCATGAGGTTTGCACGGGCCCACCTCTCCAGCCTGGATGGCTTGCCCTCCCTCCAGCATGTCAACCATGCCACACAGCTTGGTGTCATCAGCAAACTTGCTGAGAGTGCACTCTATCCCACTGTCCATGTCTCCAACAAAGATGTTGAACAGCAGTGGTCCCAGTACTGACCCCTGAGGAACACCACTCGACACTGGCTTCCGTTTGGACATTGAGCCACTGACGACAACCCTTTGAGTGCAGCCAGCCAGCCAGTTCCTGATCACCGAGTTGGTCCATCCACGAAATCCATGCCTTTCCAATTTTGAGACCAGGATGTTGTGCTGGACAGTGTTGAACGCTTTACATAAGTCCAGATAGATGATGTCTGTTGCTCTGCCCTTGTCTACCAAGGCTGTGGCACCACCGTAAAAGGCCACCAAATTTGTCAGGCATGATTTGTCCTTGGTGAAGCCCTGTTGGCTGTCACCAGTCACCTCCTTATTTTCCATGTGCCTTAGCAGAGATTCCAGGAGGATCTGCTCCGTGATCTTGCCGGGCACAGAGGTGAGACTGAGCGGCCTGTAGTTCCCCAGGTCTTCCTTTTTTCCCTTTTTGAAGATGGGGCTTATGTTTCCCCTTTTCCAGTCAGGGCGAACTTCACCAGGCTGCCACAACTTCTCAAATATAACGGAAAGCGGCTTAGGATTCTGTTTGGGCTTTAGCTTGCCTGATCTGGTTCCGGGCCACTCAGACACATTCTCTATATTCCACGCAGACTACCCGTCCTTGGTTCCACCATCTGTTGGCCCCGTTTTTGCTTTTGAGTTTTTCAAGGAGCTCCTTGTTCATTCCTGCAGGCCTCCTGGCTTTTTTGCCTGAGTCCTTTCTAGGGATGCACTGCTCCTGAGCTTGGAGGAGGTGATCCTTGAATATCAACCAGCTGTTTCCCATGTTACCCTGCCAAGCAGGCCCCTCAAGAGTCAAAATCTTTATTTTCTAATAAGAGACCACTGATGATCAGTCAGGGCTACTGTACAAGCCAGTCTTGTCACTTTGTAAATACTGGTTTGTTTTGTAAGAATCACTTGACTGTATCTGCTGGAGAAGAACTTGACTGTTTGTTTTTTAGACTAGACCCTAAAGAGACGGTCTTTCATGTAATTTGAATGCATTGCTGAACTAACGTATAGCCCGGCCCTCCTTGTGAAGATCCCAACATCAGTATTTTATGGGCCCAGGATAATTCAAATCACTATTTTGTTTCTTGCTTTAGCAACTGAAGTATAAAACTAACAAAACAAAAGCTTAACCTCAGGCAGGGCTGTCACACATTAGCTACCTCCAGAGGTGGAAGTTCTCAATAGTGTATAGACCACAATGAAAAGCAGATGCACTGCTGTTTTGGATTTGCAGAATACATCTTGACTGAGGCATACATGTACGTGTATGTTTGTATGTGTACACACGTATATACATAATCTTTTGTGGTGCAGCTATGTGAACTTTTCCTGTAGTACATCCTGCTATTACAAAATCAGATGAGGCTGTGGTTCTTCATAGGGCATCAGGTGAATAATCTTGCCGGTGCTGCATAAGCTGTAGAGGAAATGTGCTGATGTGGGTATATGTTACTTATGTTTGACATTTAGACGTAACTTGACCCTGATGTATAACACCTGCTACTGCAAAACAGATTTCCTAAAGTAACAAACCTGTACTGTTTCTAACATTTAATCTCTGATAAACTGTTTTTTACTGACCACTGCAAGTGATTGCTGGGTAGGGCACTGGTCTTATTCTTCCTCGTCAATGCTCGGCTGAGTATGGTTTTATTGCATCCTGACATCCCAGGAATAGGACAAGCAATTGAAGCTGCATAATTAAAGCAGATCTGTTTCTGAAGGTGTAATTTATATAGTTAATGCATAGTTTGTGTAATGACTTTGTTAATGTTCTAATTCCTAGAAACAGTATGTTAGAAAGTGCTACTGAATTGATCCTCAACTTTCAGGGACACATCAACTATTTTATTTCAGGTCAACAATCTACTATTTCAACAGAGCTCTTGAAATATTTTAAGAAACGGGGAAAGTATGTAGTGGTTTGTTTTTTTTTTCTTTCACATCAGGCTGGTACATGCAACTTGCAGCTTCCTGCCTGGGAGCATTTATCATCTGTATTTCTTTCTGTCACTGGTAACTCATTTTTGTTTGTGCTCCAACCTTAGGATGCTGTTTTACATATGCAGGTATAACTTTGTCCCAGGGGGATAGCACCATTGATTTCAAGGATGCTGTGTGATTATATAAGGGTTTGGTTTGTATCTGTGTCTGCAGGAGTGAAAGATTAGTTTAGAACTCCTGTAGATGATGTGCCTCATCTTGCTTTCATGTAGCAGTTTCATGAACCAGGGCAACTCCATTCAAACCACAAACTTCTCCCTGGAGTAAACATTGTGTGGAAACATCATCACTCTTTCCCCATGGACTCTTCAATTTTGTTTATAAAGGGTTTTGAATTGAAATTAGTGGTGATAATAAAAGTCACTAGACTTTTGTAGGGTGATAAGGGGTACTTTTATGTGTAGATTATGTCCTGCTCTGTCCTTTTTACTTAAAAATTTGAAGACATAGATGGCTGGGAGTTATAGCTATTGTGTAGTGATGGAGAATTTATGTGGAGAAACTACATTTGGGGAAGAGAGGACACTTTCCAGAGAAGCTTTGAATGTATTGTGACTAGAAATCACTCTGTTACTTCAATACTATAATAAAGAGCAAACAGGATTTCGTAGAGTGTTCCCTGCCCCCCCCCCCCCCCCCGCCTTGTTTACTACTCAGATGCATTAATTTTTAAAATTGAAGGTAAGGCTCTGTGCCATAGTCCTGAATTGCAATATGTGTGGGACCTGAAGTGCTAGAGAAGACAGCTCTGCCCCAGAAGGGTACGAGCACGAGTGGTTCCACCTCCTTGGCCCTGGGCTCACGGCAGCATGTGCTTTATTCCTATGGCACGTTCGGTCGCTTCCTATGGGGACACGTTGGCACACTGGTGCTCAGTCTTCACAGGGAGCAATATTGGTGTGATATTACTCCCAAATTGTGCTCTGCTGACACACGACCTCTGTCGGCTCTCCCTGAATCCTCCGTTATGTTTTTCCCATCATCTGCATCTCAGCTAAGCTGTGGTCATCAACTGTGTGAGGTCTCTTCTCGCCTTTGCTAGTGCAGGTTTCAGTGGGGGAGGGAGAAGGCAGGAGCTCAGCTAAGGCAGAACAGGCCCTGGTGTCTCCAGTGTTTTCTGAGTCCTTAGTCTGGATGGGCTGTAAGCTTTGCAGAGAGAATTGACCTTGAATGCCCATGTGATGGCAAGATAGTGTAACCAAGCGGTGTAAAATCCAGTAGCAATGCCCCCTGTGGAGTTGTTTAAAATTTTTACCTGGTTTGGGTTTGTTTATGGGATGGCTACCTCTCAGTTTTGCACTGAGATGTCAAGTGAATCCCGAGATGGGCTGAGGGTTTCTGCTTTTCATTAGCCCTTCAGGTTTAAGTGTTTGCAAAACTCCCCCCAAAGTTCAGCTGACTCTGGAGCCTGTGATAAAACCCTGAGAGGAGAAAGGTTTTTAGGGTTGATGTACACAGTTTGTGGAGACAAAAGTAATATTCAAGTATCATAGCACCTACAAAGACCAACTGCAATGCTGGTTGGTAAAGGTAGACGTCTCTGTGGATCTGTCACAGGACCAATGTTGTTTACTCACACCTTTTACTGATTTAAAAGAAAAAGAAAAAAAAGATGAAACTCCTATTTACGTTCATCTCATGGAGATGGAGGACAGCTTGGACTTCAGTTGTTTGAAGCATTTTTACCCACATGCAGTCTAACTGACCCCAGCTGTAATTCCACTGTCCATGGAGCAGTAGCAGTGATTTATCCATGTAGGTGCCGATTTGCTGTAAGTAAAGAAATGCTCCTCATATAAAAGGGAAAGTCAGTGACCCTGGCTAACGGGGTAAGTGTGACCCTGTCCCATTCCTTGCCCTATCTGTGATCCCAAAGGCTGAGAGGAAGTGCTAAATGCTTTTTCAAATTATTTTTTTTTAAATTCTCTCTAGTGTAGGAAATGGAGAAATATGTCCCTGCATACCTTTTGGAATGTGGATTATGTCTCCCTTGACCCATGTTAATAAAAACACCAGCATCTTGAGGGGTGGAGGAAGGAAAATTGCAAATCAGTTTGCCTTTCCCAGCTGGTCTTTCTTCCCTCCCTGACCATAGTGAAATGATGTGGCACAGGCATTAACAAAGCATGTTAAAGCATGCAAAAAAGATGATGCTTGTTCTATAGCTTAATTTCCTTTTCTTAATTGCTTAAAAGGAAAATGTTCTATATTTCTGTCTACTTTTGATGTGTAGTACTACAGCCAGTGAATGCAAAACCATGGCAGAAATTTGGTGCCTGAAGTTCAGAATTGGCTGTTACCTACAGGTCTGGGTTACGTGAATGAAAGCTGCAGGTATTTAGCACTTCTGAATGTCAAATTTCTTTCCCTTTCTTGCTGATATTGATAGCTTGACATATTTCATGTGCCTGTACGCGTGCGTGTGCAAATGTGGTCGCCTATATATATTTTATATATATCGATATATACATGGAACTTTTACCCAGTTCATTATTTATGTGTACTACCTGATGTGATGGCATGGTGTTCTTCTGTCCAATTAAGTGATTATATCTTGACCTTTTTTTCCTTTTTTTCCCCTTCTAAATTTTTTTTTTAAATTTTTGGAGTATATGTGTTTATTTTTAGCCTCTCTTCCTTGCTGCGCGCGCGGTTACGAGGTGCTGAGGATGTTGGCCACTTTCTAGTTCTCATTCAACAGAATGTAAACCGAAAGCCATTGCCTGATTACATTTCAGTATGAGGAAGAGGAGGCTGAGGGGAGACCTCACCCTCTCTACAACTACTTGAAAGGACACTGTAGAGAGGTTGGTGCTGGTCTCTTCTCACAGGTAATTAATGACAGAACGAGAGGGAATGGCTTCAAGCTCCAACAGGGTAGGTTTAGACTGAACATTAGGAAAGAATTCTTCACAGAAAGAGTGGTCGGGCATTGGAATAGGCTGCCCAGGGAGGGGGTTGAGTCCCCATCCCTGGATGTGTTTAAGAGACGATGAGATGTGGTGCTGAGGGATACGGTGTAGGGGAGGACTTTGTAGAGTAGGGTAGATGGTTGGACTCGATGATCCCAAGGGTCTCTTCCAACCTAGATGATTCTATGATTCTATGATTCTTAAACCGTTTGACGTACCTTGTTGAGTTTTAAAGGGGTGGCTTGGCTTTGTTTTCTTGTTCCTGGTGGGTGACAGCAGTTCCTCGGTCACGCATTTGCCGCTCACCGTGTGGCAGGGGCTGGAGGAGGATGGTGCTGGGCTGGGAGCAGGGCTGTGCCAGCCCCACAGCAGAGCTGCCTGCGCCCCACGGGGTGACACGCTCGAGCTCCCCTGTGAGCGGGGAGATTCCTGAGTCTTTCCTCACTGCAAGGGGACCCGATTGATTCCAGATGTGCGCAGACTTAATGGCTCCGAAAGCTGCTCTCTTAAAAGGGGATTTACAGCACAATCTCGTATAACCTTTCAGGGGAAGACCTGAGCTCCTCCATCAGCCAAAAATCAGAGAGGTTTTTCAGAGTTTATTGCTGTGTGAATTTTGGGGAGGAGCAACTACAGTGTGCTTGTAGAAAGTTGGTTTTCTTTCTCTGCTGAGATGTTATAAACATCATTTTGGTAGGATGCACTTTCAACAGAGGAATGATAGCTTTAGAAATTAGTTACACAACTCAAGGGTGTTTATTTTGACATTTTTTTGTGGGTTCAGTTTTAAATAGGATTTCATTTTATGTATTTTTTATTATTCAGTAGGAATGAGAGTATTTTCAGTTGTCTTGACTTTATGTTAAATCTCAAAGTGTTGCTACTACCAATTCAGAGGGGATTTTGTACTGTGTATCGCATTTAGTATCAACCCTGTGTAAGATAAATATCTTGTAATGTTCCTTTGCTTACTGAAGTGACACTTCCAGATTTTGCTAATGGGTTTGATAGATGCTGATTAAGTTTTGAATTGATTGCAAGAAGTGAAGTTATAAAGTTCATGAGAAATAGTTCATAGTAATCAGTGGTTGTTTTATTTCTATGCTTCCAAATACGCGCTTCTGATTATTAGAAAATCCCAGCAGATTGTTTAGTATCTTTTCAAGAGTAAACATTGAAGTTGGGGCCAAAAGGTTAAATGCTTCCAAGTACTCTCCTATAGTTTTGCCATTAATTTGGTATGTAAGGAGCAGCAACTCAAATTATTTGGACCTCTCAGACTAGTTTTGAAGTGGATCCTGCACTGTGTACACTTTTGCAAATGTTTATTTGCACTGATCGTTGACTATAAGAATAAATCCTGATGTTTAGAAAGCAAGGCATCCAATTATTGGTAGAATTGCTTGGTGTCTGCAGTTGAAAAAGCAGGCACATTTTCTGGAGACTTATATTTGCCTCATAAGAAGCTGTCATTGAACTGCAAGCCATAATTTTGGGCTTAATAAATGAAGATCATCATAAATGAAGTAAGTACAGGAAATAAATATGCTATAAATATCATCTCTGTTACACGGAAAAGTTAAACTAACAATCCACAGCCATCAGCTTTAAAGCCTGGGTCTAGACCATCTTGCTCTGAACTTCCCCCACCAGAGCCCCTGGCTGCTTCCCTGCGGACGCTCAGGAACCCCTGGCGGGAAACTCCTTGGCAAAGGCAGGGAGAGGGAGCCCAGCGAGCTCTGCCTTTGGAGGTCTCCAGTGGCTGTGGTTGGCAGAAGACGCTGAAGGGTTTATGAGCGCTGTGTTCTCAGAAACCCCACTTTTACACATGTTCTGGCTGCAGTGCCATGGGCAAGGCTGATAGAGGAGGGCTGGCAGCAGTAGAGGGAGAGGCTGCCTTTAAAGACAGCTCTCATCCTGCACCCCTGCCATTTTCGGAGAGTTGCCGATCTGCAGAGGAGCAGCGTGTCCCCAGCACAGCCATTCCTTCAGGGAAACTGGACAAATGGGAGGTGACGTGGTTGGCTGCTGATGGCTCCATACTGTTGATGCTGCTGTGTGCACACGCCTCGCGCAACAGCGTCTGGCAGGGTGGGTGCTGTGAGGGTACGTGTCCTCAGAGCATCCTGCTTCTGACTGCCAGCCTGTCTGTGCCCCAAAGGAAATAATTTGGAGCGTCTCTCTGCCATGTGGCTGGAGGTCTGTTTTCCCCTGTGGCACTGTCTCTGTTTCTTAGGGATCTATGAATGCTCTTAGATTCCAGTTACCATAACTGTAGCCAGTTTGGTGATATTTTGGCTATTTTTGCTTATTTTTACATTTATATTGAGTATATTTCAGACCATCTTTTACTGTACTTTTAGTTCCTAGACCTGCAGATCTGTGCACTGATATTGTTTTTCTGTGATATATCTTTAGCCCTCATTCTTCCTTGTCAGCGTACTTTCTGGATGGACGAGTATGATTAAACATATACCAAATATCAAATAATAAATGCATGTGTATAAATATTTAGATTGGCCTCTATGTGTGCATGTCTGTGTTTATGTGTTCATAGTCTGTGGTGCCTTATTACAATAGTGTATTAATTCATGATGCATAGCTATTTTTTTAATTCCTCTGTTCTCTTGGTGTTCCATTTCTAGAAGATGACTCCACTGTGTTAGGTCCAGCATAAACACCCAAGGAAAGATTTGTCATGTTCAGTGGATGGTGTTTATAATTTTCATACATTTTTCCACTTACACCTGTTTCTGGATTTTATTTGACCCTCTTTTCTGTTTCTTCCTATCCGTAGCATGACTCTAAGAAGATTTTCAGAAAGTTACTAGAATGTTAGAATAAGTTTGAAGTATTAGGAGACAGCCTGTGTATTTGAATGTGGGCACAATAGCTTGCCTTTGTTGCATTCCCCTGTCCAATCACTTTACAATCTTCAACTATTTTTTTTCCTCAATAAAATCATATTAACAGTAAGTTGCATGAAACAGTTTCACATGAGGATCATGGGGTTTCCTTACAGTTACAAAAAGCAGTGTTAGAGCCAGGGCTCAGGAGCTGCTCGTTCCCAGGAGGGACCCCCAGCACTGCGTTGGCCGTTCGGCAGAATCCTGAATTACCGACAGCTGAGCTTTTCAGCAGTAAAGCTCCTGCCTGCTTTAATCCATGGCAGGAATCCAGAAGGACCAGAGTGTGAAAGTTGCCCGGAGTTAAACTGATGTAATTGTTTCTGCCTACAGCGTTGATGACAGAACTGCTTACCTGGCGCTGGGAGCGGTGAGGAACATCTCGCTTAACATTTCCATCTCTAACGTTGGGGATGATGCCTACGACACCAATGTGTTCTTCAATTTTTCTGGGGAGCTCTTCTTCATCAAAATGTGGCAAAAGGTAAGAAAGGCCCATCTTGCTGTCAGCAAGTCTTTTAACTTCAAATCAATTTAGTTGCAAGGCGTAGGGATAGGGGTTGGCCTGGAGGCACTTGGAAGTTATTTCTGGTTATGCTGAGCATGAATTCCTTCCAGGCTCTTTACTGAGGTTGTTTTTTGTTTTTGTTTTTTTTTTTTGTGAGTTTGATCTGTGGGAATTACCCTTTCTGTGTTTCTGTAGAATACAGCACTGTTATTTGGGGTGCGCTAATGAAAAAGAAAGACTCTTTAGTTGAGGTATTAAGGGTTAGAGGGAGACTGGTTTGGGCACCACTAGGATACCAAATGGCACTGAAATACAAAGGGTGCCTCTAGTTTGAGTGGTGCCACACTGCACTCAGCAGGCCTGGTTAACTTCTACCTGGGTTTCCAGGTTTTGTCCTCGTTGAAACCAAGTTACGAGGCCATTCCTTGCTCACGTCCTGGTGCAAGTTTGGGTAGTGGCCAGGGCATATCACTACATCCAAGAGCTCAAAAGTGCTTCTGGTTTCACCCACGTGCAATCGGGTGAATATTTTGAGCTTAAGTCCCTTCAAATTTTGATTTAAATACTTGGATGTTTTCATTAGCATAAATTCATTTAGAGGTAATGTTGAAATGCAAACACCGAAATGAGCTTTTTACAAACTGATGGCCATGAAAGCTGTCTGAATAATGTGAAAATAATTGTGCAAAATGGGAGCTGTACAATCGTAGCAACATTGTCTGTCTGTTCCTGCTTTTCACAGTCATTTGTCTCTCTGCTGGAGCTTTGCTTTGCCTTGTAATCCATAAGGGCAATTTAAAAACCATAGTATAACTGCTGCTAAGTATGGGATTGACTCAGTACACTGAACCAACGACATTTTGCCATTATTTGTCAAGTTTTATTATAGATGTTGGTTATTACAAACCTCTTAACTCATTATTTAATAAGCCAAAATAGGAAAATTTCTTATACATGTTAATTCTCTTGGTGCTTAGTTCTATTATGTTTAATACAGTTGCCGGCCTCAGAAAGTTGTCTTTGTATTATAAGCTTCATTTTCAGACATTATGTGGTGCAAGTGTGCAGTTTATCAGGAGTTAAAAAACAGGGGATAGAATAGAAATGCCTTAATGCCAGTACACAACTTCTTAATGAAAGTTTATGTGAAGACTTTCAGGGTCTGGCCCAGCTCCCATTGAAGTCACTGGGAGGATTTTCACTCCTTTGCGCTGGAAAAGAAACAAAGCCTGATGCGTGTTCTTTTAAAAGCTTGTTGTGTTTTTTTGTTTGGTTTGGTTGGGGTTTTTTTGCCTTCTGTGCTTCCATGTTGAATATTTTGCACACACATATTAATTGTGTAAATTGGAACACCAATGGCCTTCATTGTTCTTCTTGGCCAACACTGTGAGGGAACAAGCTGAAGAAGATGTGCTGTCTCCCTTGGTGTTTTACCTTGAGCCTAGGTCTATAGTAGACTTCAAATATCTGTGCTGAAAGCTGCCTAGAAGGAGCAGTTCCTGGAATGAGATGACATTATTGCAGGGTTATCTCACTACTCAGTCTGTCTTCTGCTAATAGAAACTAACATTTCTTTAAAATAAATAAAATGCAGCATACATCAAGGAAGCATGTAGGCTTCCTTCTTCCTCAGGTCTTGCCAACAGGATCGGGATATAGTCTGCTATTATTCCTGCTGTTCCACTGTTCTTGTGATTGATTCATTTGGGTTTTTTTCCTGATAATTGGTTTAGTAACAGTTTTGAAAAAATGAGTTGCAATGTTGTGTTGGGCTATTTTACTTTTTACTGTTTACTCTCGGTCAGCTTTTGCTTCAGGACAAACTAATGCACTGTTGGCCTCACCATTTGTCCAGTTGGAAAAATGGATTACGACCTCATAGCCTCAGTTACAGTGTTATGTTTTGCTTAAGCTCTTTGAACAATGTTTATTTTTTTGGTAAAATATCATGGATTCCATGTTTCATAATCCACTCCCATCCTTTGACATCTATGCATACGTGTACTAGATGCATCTATGCATCTATGTACTGTGCATATACTTTAAGTAGATTTTGTTCCTGGTTGAACATTGTCTAGGCAAAAGTCCAGACCATAAAGCCAGAGTAAAAAGAATGACTCCAAAAATTTCCCTTAGTAGAGCAATTTTGGAGTCAAAAGAGCTTCTGGTAGGAAACTTTCAGCAGCAACTGCCTTTTAATAAATAACTTTAATAAGTGGAAGAGAACGGTCTCTTCCATGTGGTTGCTTGCTCCTTTTTCTGCAAGGTGAGTCTGAGAATGATGACCATGGGGTGGGCTTTTGTAACCTATCTCCGGAGCCCTTTCAGGATAATGTGAATCCCCTGTTTGTTTTCCATGTGTCACCAGCAGGGACATTTCTAGCAGATTCAATGTGGTTTTGTTTCTTTCTATGGTTCGGTTACAATGAGACCCGACAGTGCAAGAGTTTAATGCTGTTTTTCTTCAACAACAAAATGCCACAGCTTGTGTCTGAAGAGAAACGAATGGCTTAGCTCAGGAACGGTGATGGTAACGTTCCCTGAAGAGCGTTAGTGGTGCTAACCACTCTTTCCTTTCTGGAGACTGAGATTTCATGAGATGTGGTGGATAGACTACCTGGTAGAGCTTTGCCACTTCTATACAAGGTCAAAAAGCATTTGCCGACTGATATTTAAGAGATTCCACATATTCCACTGTCTTACTTTCCTGGTGCGCTGCAGCCAGTCCTCCTCGGCCTCATGGATGAATCCCAACATTTTCTTTCCATAACTCATGACAGTCTTTCTCTTGAGAGGCACAGTATGTGGGACGGGCTGATTTCTCATTCCTGCCTGTGCTCCCTGTAGCACTTTTAACTCTCTTGTCACTGCTCCCCATTGAAGGGACGAGTTATTTTACAGGTGCATGGGAGTACTGCTCTGCAGCGAATTTTATGTGTCCACTAAGAAAAATTTTCCTTAATAGAGGGAGGGAGAAAGACAGCTCACCCAGTCACTTAGAAAGATTTTCTTTTCTATGTTGACAAAGGAATCTTGGTCCCCTTTTCTGTATAGAATAAATTGTTTTATTTTGTTTTTAATCTTAAAGTTTGTTGTCCCATAATCTTAAGTCAACTTCAGGAAAGCATCCTATTTCAGAGCCTGAAAAATCCACTTAACAGGGGTGATACCACTTTCCTATAGAAAAATGCAGAGTGCTGCTTGTGTACTATGGAGTCTGGAAAAAGAATAAGAAGCTATCACTACTAATTTCTACACTGTTTTCCATCTACTGGAATTGCCCACTGGCTTGTGCTGTTTTGCTGAAGACGCTTGACAGCGATAGGCACTTTGGTAACCATTCGTTAGCTGCTGGTCAGCACTGAGGGCTATTTTCAGTACAATCTCAGAGAAAATGCTGTAAGCTGGCAGTGGCATTAAATGTGGTAGGGCTGGGCCATATCTGTACTAAATCAGCCCAGGTACGGCGTGGGATTTTATAGCAGTTGTATAAAAATAGCATATAATAAAAACAACAGTATTAATCCCTCACTGCTCTGCAAGGGCCGGTGGGAATCTATCAGCGCTGGTTACAGAGAGAGCAGGTCAGGAAATCCCATTGCTGACCATTATTTCCAGCTGTGGGTTGTTCCTAAATTTCAGACAGGCTCCCAGCATCCAAGGCCAGCTGTGTGTGACGTTCCTGCTGCTTCTCACAGCAGCTTTCGCAAGCGGCAGCTGAGTGAATTTAGCGGGGCTGGGCGGGTGGTTTTCAGTGAGGTTATGGTTTCTTCAGGCACAGTAATTTCCCGTGAATCCTTTGTGAGTGTGTACCTGAAACTTTGGTGTTGAGTAGGAATATTGCTGATAACCGGAGTCATGCTGCTTATAGGGTCTGGGGTTTTAATTCTGATGAGTAATGAGGTACCGTCTCGTTCTGGGTTAGCAGGGAGGTCACGCAGTTTGGATGTGAGCCCTTTCTTCCTCACTCCCAGAGTCCTTGCTGGCATCTCTTGACTAGGATTGCCCAGAAGAGCTGCAGACATAGGCAGAGTTTAACTTTTTCCAGATTGGAAAGTCTCTTACGGTGGTTTCCCATACTGCTCATACTTTCTAAGAGTCTTCAAGGCTGGTAGGGGCAGGATGCTGATAGGGCATGAAAGCCAAAGACACGTGCCCTCTTTTGCTTCCAGCTGTACACCTGGAAGAAAATTTAGGTCCTGGCCATTCATTATGTCTCTTTTTCCAGTAGTTACTGC
This sequence comes from Tringa tobata, assembly GCA_033628505.1. Taxonomy (NCBI): domain Eukaryota; kingdom Metazoa; phylum Chordata; class Aves; order Charadriiformes; family Scolopacidae; genus Tringa; species Tringa tobata. Next base: position 2,417,876 of record JAHREE010000324.1, on the reverse strand, counting down.
CCCTTTGGATCCACAGGCAGACAAGTTAACATGATCAGTCTCAATTCACATCCAGCTGGTTAGCAGAAAGCTTTCAAATTAAGGGTTTGATTTAATCCAGCTGATTTTGCATGGAGTGAGTTGGACTTGCTCCTGTAAACCTATCTGCCAGAGGGTCAGAGGGCAGTGATGCCAAGTAGCATGGAAGCTGTGGCCCCTTGCGTTGACACAAGTGCATCTGGAAGATTGCCCAAGCCATATATCACTTATGTAAGGGAATTTGAAGCCTTTTGCCAGTAGAGGTTTTATAACCAGGGCTTGGGAATTTGAGTAGCATGGCAGTAACCATGCCACATGCTGCCTCTCTGGTTTTGTGAATCTTATCCTTAACTTTGGCTCCAG
>JAHREE010000324.1:2259865-2412847 GCA_033628505.1 Tringa tobata | reverse complement strand
TGCCAGAAGATAAATGATACCCCAAGTGGAAAATCCAATAGAACTGTAAACATATATATATACATACACACATATTTGTTTACGCTATATATATTTATATCTATATTATATCTATATATATATATGCATATATGCCTATATATATGCATTATGTTGCTTACTCCTGTAGGATCTTGTAGTCACAGTGCTGTGTGGCGATTGCTCTCTTTCACTTTGTTGTTCAGATTTCTTCTGTGATGTTAATAGGATCTGTAAATAAAAACTAAACCCTCCTTAATTAATCTTAGGAAGCACGAGGCACGATCCTGCAGTCACACTGCAGGCGTAGTCTCTCTGAGGTCACCAGCGGTTTTGTCTGTAGAAAGTCTTAGAAAAGCCCAGCTGCACAGTCAAAATGATGAGTAAGGGCGTGAAGAGTTTTAAGCTAAAAACCCAAGGAGGGCCCAGCACTGCTTCAGAAATCATGAGCTTTTCTTTCCTTGGGTTTGGCACCGGGGCTCTGGGATTTTCTGACTTTGTGAATGCCCTGGTTACTTCTGCTGGGAAAGGAAAGTCACGGCTTTTTTCTTTTTTTTTCTTTTTTTCTTTTCTGTTTCCTCTCCGTCTTTCTTGCTTATTCTTTGCTCTTTCCCTTCCTTCTAAAATGTGGTGGAAAAGCCCTCAGGAGAGCCTTGACTTCTTCTGGGGAGCTAGGTGAGGCAGGCTCCCTCCCGCTGGAGCAGCTGACACTCAGCAGTTACCCTGGGTTGAGCTGTATCAGTCTGTGCTCCTGTTAGCAGAAACAGCCGCATTAACCCCCTCCCTCCTCCAAAGGAGCCCTTTGGGCCCCAAATCTGGTTTGGATTTTTTTTGGGGGGGGGGAGCTTCCTGTGGTGTTTCATCAAAACCAGAGGCGTTGAGCGAGACAGGGAGGAAGAAGAGCGAGAAGTGTTTCGCCTGGCTCCCGTTCAAGCCTGGGGGGTGAGCGGGGGACCCCCTTCTCGGGGTGTCTCAGCAGACCCCCCCGGGTCGGCTGCAGGGGATGCCAAGCCAGGGGAGCTCCCAGCCAGCAGCACTTCCCCGGCCTGCCTTTGGGAGGAGGCCAGGAAACCTGGGCTTGGCTCCTGGCTGTGACCATCTGCAACGGAGCATCCCGGAGATTTCCACTTAGCGGGGGGAAAAGGAGGAGCCCAGTCCAGAGCCGCTGGGAGAAGTAGAGCGACACCTCTTAAAGTAAAGCCTCACAAGTGAGCTGCTAAGCTTTCGTTTTGAAAAAAAGGAAACATACATATTAAGGAAACCTGTTTTAATATCCCAGTGCAGTAGGTACTGAATTATTCCTTTCCATTTCAGCGGTGTCTCTAGGTTATGTAGTATTTATCATGTCACCAGGTTTTTCTGTGAAGAAGTGCCTTGTAGATGAGTTTCTGACGTGCCTTGTATTGTGCCTTGTATTTGAGTCTGACGTTTCCTGACGTGTATTTGAGTTTCTGAAAAAGAACCACCAAACCCCCCAAGCCTGTGTGTGTTTGCAAAAGGCATTTCCTGGGATTTCAGATTTGGGTTTGGTTGTTGGGAGATTGCACGTTGAGCTAAGGTTTATTAATTCCAGGAAAATACCCAGTGCCAAACTCATTATTATTGTTACTACATTAATATTATTCTTTGCACTTGAAAATTACCAGCAGGGAAGCAGGAGGAGGGGGGGTAATGATTTTACTGATTGTGTTGATTGTGTTTCCTCATCAAGTTCGGTTTTTGTTTTGTTTTTTTTTTTTTAATTATTATTATTCGTGAAGTTTTCCATTTGCTTTTTCCTTGAACTGTGTGAAGTTGATGACATTTGAATTTATTTCCTGAATTTGTTGTTAACGTATGCTTTTCATTCTAACACTGAAAGAGAGTAGCTGTGTTGCAGTTGAATACACCGATATTCAGTAGATTTGATGCCTTACACAAAGAAGGTTGTGTTACGGTGGATGTGAGCATATATTGTCTGTGCTTTCAGAAGTACCACTATGAAATGAATGTTGGTTCATTTATTTGATTTCTGCCATTTGATTTTTTTTCCCTGCTTTTAATTTTAAGAGAAACATGTTTTTAAGATATTTGTTATTATAGAATAATAATGTTTATAACCCATGGGTTATGTGTAATAATTAAAAAACAATTCCCCTGTTAATTTTGCCACGCACCCGGGATTTAATGTGAGATATATGTGTGTGTGAGCATATACATACATCTGCATGTAAAGGGAGATAAAGGATTCTCCTCCCAATGGCTTCCCTGTCTCTGATTTTTCCCGGGGTTATTGGAGAGGAAGGGCTCATACACACGAGAATGCCCTGCTGTTATTGAACTTCTCTAACTACTCCTATGCACAGATCATGAGGGGCTTGTACAGACAAAAAGATACATGTTCATCTACAATTTTTTTGAAATAAAGGTGTAATCAAATGCACTCCTAACAGACTGCAACAACACATGCAGTTTGGATATACATGTGATGGTATGAAGAACATAGGAACGTTTCAGTGTATGGTTCTGGACATTCTTCAATAATGGCATGAAGAATATAGTAACATGCCAGTGTATGATTCTGGACATGCTTTTTTTGACTCTCAAGACTTAATCCTCCTTTCTGGATAATTGCATTGTGGCCAGGCACTTAATCCAATAAAATTTCTGCAGTTTTATAGAGAAAAGGTTTTTTTGTTGTTTTTTTTTAAGTAATACCACAATCTAAATTGCTGCTGAATTTAGCTGAACGCGTGTCAGAGATATTTTGTGTAAAAGTTTCTGTGGTTGCTTTTTAACTATATCGCTGTGGAGTCAGAAACCTGATTTTCCCTTAGTCTATATTTTATATTTTCCTCAGGGTTTTCCTATGTTTTTGTATGTGGAACTTGGATGACATGGTGAGTACATAGAAGTTGCCTTAGGCTTAGTAGTATATTAGTGTATGTACTAGCCAATGTAGTATTTCCAAAAAGTGTGTTTTCACATTTTTATGAGGAAAGGTTTTATCATGGTCGGCAAACTAATAGTGCATTACTAAGTAGGCACCATTTTGTAATGCTTTGTTATGTGTAGATTCCAAGAGGAAATGGCCTGAAGTTGCTCCAGAGGAAGTTCAGACTGGATATTAGGAACAATTTTTACACGGAAAGGGTCATTAAGCATTGGAATGGGCTGCCCAGGGCAGGGGTTGAGGCACCATCCCTGGAAGTATTTAAAAGCCGGGTTGCCATAGTGCTTAGACACATGGGTTAGTGATGGTTTTTATTGGAGTTAGATTTTGATGGTTGGACTAGATGATCTGACAGGTCCCTTCCAATGTAGACAATTCTGTGATTCTATGATTGTGGGTTTTTTCCCATTTTGCACCTAAGTCTCCTTTTTTTCAGGTTTTTTGAATGAAAGTTGAAAGTGGCAATATCTTAATGAACAAGTGCCAGTCTTACCTTTTGCAGGTTTCCTTTTTAAGATGAGACTTGTAACCAAGGGATGCCGTGTTCAACTTTTTTTAAGCAAGGGATGGTCTCTTTTGCAAGGGATGGTCTGTGTTCAATTTCCTATCACAACTGGCTCACAGTCCAGTGGTCGTCTACGCATGGGCCTCTGGCTGGTTGGCAAAATTGCTGGATGAGACTAGTAAATGCACAAATTCTAAAATACAGTGCAAGTACATGGAGGACACGTAGTTTGGATTAGATTTCCTCCAAGTTTCAGCGTCGTATTTGGCTGCATTAATATCTCGGGGACTGTTCCTGATGCTGTGGCACTTGGAGCCAGCACTGGGATCCCACTGGAGAGGAGCATCCAGACCAGTGCTCCAAGTGGAGAGGAGGTTGCTGAGTCCACATTCCGTTTGCTTTGCAGGTGATGGGACTTCAGCTGGCCAGCTTGCTTCCCAGTTATTTTTGTTGCTGTTTAGTCATCCTGTTGTTGGATGCAAAAGGCTGTTGCCAGCATCATGCCAGGAGATGACACTCTGTGCCTTTAGAAAGGAGAGCTCTGCATCTCTTGGAATAACTGAAAAAAAGTTATTCAAGTGATGGCAACAAAAGATATGTTTTTCAAGGTTGCTACCTAAGACAGCAGCTGGGGAACGCACAGAGTAAATCAGCTGAGTGGAGTTAGTTTTTTCTGCTGCCAGTGGAAGGAAACAAAGAAGAGTGGTTCTCACCACGTTTCTTCAGGCGGTAGCACTCCTTGCTACCAGATCAAGTGGGTGCTGAAGAAGTGCACGAGTACTCGGGGAGGTAAGCAAGGTCATTGAAGAGGAATCCACAGAAGGTTAGGGAGTTCACAGAAATTAACTCTGGCTCAGGGCATCTTTGGGTCAAAACCATTTGGAGGTGTGGAGAATATTTTGGGGAAAATAGCTCTGTATGATTGGCCTGCTCTCATACTCTTCCCCAGGTACCCCATTTGGCCACTGTGGAGACCGTTTACCTAGATGAAGAGCATACTCACCTTCCTGTTGGCCTCTCTGTGTGGCTGTGAAGATAATCATATTTTGCCTATGCGTGTGCTGAACAGTACCCAGTCTGTGAAGGGCCAACAGTTCCTACTGAAAGGGAATAGATGATACAAATAAATAGAAGATATGCTTTTGTACTGTTACATGCTGATTTATTTAGATCCCATTGACACTGAGTTCTAGATGTGTTTAGATGTGTGTTGCAAAAAGTGGGCAGCAGGCGTGGCACCAGGATCCCAAGTTTCCTGTACAGGCTTTCTGAGTCGCTTTGCTCCCATCCAGCACTCCCCTGGTGCTCTGCCTGGACACCCAGGCGGCAGTGCATCTCCCATGGTCTTTCTCCTGCACCAAGATGTTTGCGTGCCAGAGCCAGGGCTGGTGAGTTGGCCCGTCGACCAGCTCTGTTGGACTCTCAGGGGCACTGGTGGTGGGGCAGTGGCTCCTCTTGGGCTGTGGCTTCCCTAAACTGGCTGTGCAACCCATGACACTGGTTCTGAAAAATACGAGTATGAAATGGTTGATGGTTGGACTCGATGATCCCAAGGGTCTCTTCCAACCTAGACGATTCTATGATTCTATGAAATGATCTGTGTGATTGGAATTCACCTTAGCAGTGGTGGTTGCCATCCTTTACAATATTGAGCTGGAAAACTCATGCAAAAGTAAATGGTGTGTATAAAAATCTACTGAAAAGACCCTGCAAATATAAGTGTAACCTGCACCTGCTTGGGTTCTCAGCTTCTCCTGATGGTAATAACCTGTGGGGTACACAATACCTGCTGTAACGTGGCTGTGTTGGGGTCATTTGCAGTGTGTGTATGCATTACTGATTTTGCCACTAGGAAATAGTTTCTTTTGCTTGGTTGAAAATGCACAGTTACTTTTTATTTTCCATGTGCCTTGCTAATGAATGGGGCGACATGTGTGTATGGAAGAAGGCAGTCGAATTCGTTCAAAAAATGGTACAATATAGAATAGACCAAAAATATAAATTCTTCTGACAACACTGAGTCTACTCAGGTATCTTATATGTCCCTAATCCTTCTCCAGCTGAGGTAGAATAATCTATTTTTTAATAAAAAAAAAACTTTTGGTGGAATTGGTGAAATAGTTTTGGGAAGTTGAATGATTGGTGTTTCCGGATATGTCAGCTCTTTGATACAAGAGGAAAAAGTCTTAGCTTTGTTATTACACCTTTTTAATATTTTCCCTTTTTAGGTTGTTTTTTTTGGGGGGGAGGTGGGGTGCTGGTGAAGGGGGGGTGGTTATTTATTTATTTATTTATTTATTTATTTTCAGTAGAGCAGCCCTACATCTATCCATATGTATTTACAGGCCAAAGAGTATAGCAATAGGAACAACAAATTTTGGGGGAATACCTGTGAGGTCAGACATCTGTGAAGGTGCCTGACATAATGTGGTGTCCTACCAGCTCTGATACAATCATGATGTGCCTTTCTCCTCTCTCTCATCTGAACTGTCTGTGGAGAAGAAATTGAAAAAGATTACGTTATAGTCGTGAATGGAGCCAATGGTCTAATCCCATTTTGAAATCAGTATACTTCTGTCTGTCTGCGTCAGCTGGAAAATACTATGAGCGGTAGACTTCAAATGAAGTTTGATGTTAGGGTTTTTTTATTTCTTTTTTTTTCCCCAGTGACTGCACATAGTCTTGAAATTCTGCATGCAAAGAGCAAGAGCAGAGGTTTATTGTTTTAGCCAGAGTGTTCCAAGTAAGAAATTTTTTCTCTTCTATTCCAAGCAATAATTAGTTTTTTCCACTCTAGAAGCTGCTTGTTATGTGAAAGGCACTCGTGTCTTAATAGAAGTTATAAGCCCGATTCTTTAGTGAGGATTACAAAGGACAGGTGAAAACTGAGTCACTGGAATGGGGTTTGTTTGTTTTTATTAGACTTGAACTTATACAGGCTTAGAAAGAAATGAATTACATTAAACTATTTAGTAGGCAAGTGGAGTGTGCAAAACTCCTCCATATTCCAAGCTTGATGCTTCACTTTTTTGTGTTTTTAGTAGTTTTTTTTTTCAGTTGTGGAATGACATTAACTGCCCTATCCTACAAGCAGGCAGCCCTGTTGTCCTCACTTTTCCTGGTCCTCACTAGAGAGGAAGTGACACAGAGAACAAGAAAGTCCACTTTAGATAAACAGCTGATCATAACACAGTCTTAAGTGAAGTCGTCTTGTTAGAAGTACCTTGTCATTGCTTACCATGCTTTAAAGGAAGGAAGGATAAAAGAGAGGATCAATTTGCAAGAGGGAGAAACCAGAAGGGGTCCAAGTGCAAGCAGGGCTCCTTGCCACGACCCACTAAAGATGTTTTTCCTTAAATACCATGAAGGACAGAGGATTTAATCTGAATTCTTCCCACAAAAAGAGCACTTCTCCTTTTTTGGTAGAGAATGAGTGAACTGACTTTGGGGCTGATACTGATCTTCCTCCAACATTTCCCAGATCATTCTTCCATGGAAGCAGGCAAATCCCATCCCAAAGCTGCCCCCAGCATGAGCTGAGCATTAAAAGCAAGGAGGAACATTGGCAGAAAATGGTTGGGGGAACCTTGTGTGCTCCTCCAAAGCCTCAGATAGCAAAATGCCCAGAAAATGGCATGACAAGAGGCTTCCTTGGGAAATCTCCAGTGTCTGCAGTCAAGGCAACTGCTGTCCTCCTTTGTGCATCCTTTCAGCTCAGGTGGTTCCTCCTCGGTGGGTTCTAAGGAAGCATTAGAGGCTCATGGGGCTGTGAGGGAAAAGGCAGCCTGAGTTCTGGCCCTGGGAAAATGTTTGATTTGGGTTGTGTTCAGGAGTTAGAGAGGCCTTCAGGAGCCTGAGGTTATCCTGACTGGGCTAGCAGTCCCCTGCGCTGAGAAAAGAGGCAGGAGAGCCAAACCTGAGCTAATGTGTCTTCCCTGGGGCATGGAGGTAGCTGCAGGGGCCAGAGCCCCAGCATGAGTTCCTGGCCTGATGCTGTCAGTAATGATGTCACTTTTCAGATGCTATTTGCTGCTGCAGGGCAGGAGGGGTGGCCTCAGAAATGCAAACTTGTCATTAAGAGACGGATTTCAAAAAATACATATTTGCTCTGATGAGAATTATTTCCCTCTGCTGACTGCTTTTGTACCACTGTCTGTGGAAAGGATATAAAAGCCAGAATAAAGCCCTCATATCTATTCCAAACCTTTATGGGACAAAGTAAAGACAACACAGGGAAAGTCTGGTCTCTCTAGTCATTACTTGCCTGGACAACTCCACTGGGGACAGTGGTCATCCACTACTGTAAAATAGGCCACCATCCTGTACTTGGGGGACACTCTATCAGTTTATCCTAAATAACAAGCTGTATGCGACTCAGTCATACAGGCCCACTGTGCCCAGGTCATACCCAAGGGTGCTCCAGTGGATGAGTGTTGTTGTGTGGGCAGGTGGAAGTCTGCCCCTGAAGCTGCTCCTGCTCTGCTGGCAGAGTATGTGTAGCCATATATTAAGATATACAGTCAGGCCTGACCTACCAGTATAGCTGAAACATGGCCAACATTGCGATGGATGAGGGACAGCTCTATGGGAATAGTAGGTCATGGTGATGTTCCCCAGCTAATTTCCTGTATCTTGAAGAAATTAAGTTCAGCAGTTCTCAGCAATCGGGAAAATATATATTTAGCTTGTATAGTACAATTAAAGCCAATGTAAAGGCTGCACTTAGAGGGTGTGGTCAATGGCTCAATGTCCAGTGACGAGTGGTGTTCCTCAGGGGTCAGTACTGGGACCACTGCTGTTCAACATCTTTGTTGGAGACATGGACAGTGGGATAAAGTGCACCCTCAGCAAGTTTGCTGATGACACCAAGCTGTGTGCGGTGGTTGACACGCTGGAGGGAAGGGATGCCATCCAGAGGGACCTGGACAGGCTTGAGAGGTAGGCCCATGCAAACCTCATGAAGTTCAACCTAGCAATGTGTAAGTTCCTGCACCTGGGTCACAGCAATCCCAGGCACAAATACAGGTTGGATGGAGAATGGCTGGAGAGAAGCCCTGAAGAGAAGGACTTGGGGGTGTTGGTGGATGAGAAGCTCAACATGAGCCGGCAACGTGCACTGGCAGCCCAGAGAGCCAACCGCATGCTGGGCTGCATCAAGAGAAGTGTGGCCAGCAGGGCCAGGGAGGTAATTCTGCCCCTGTGCTCTGCTCTGGTGAGACCCCACCTGGAGCACTGTGTCCAGCTTTGGAGTCCTCAGCACAGGAAAGACAGGGACCTGTTGGAACGAGTCCAGAGGAGGGCCGTGAAGATGATCAGAGGGCTGGAGCACTTCTCCTGTGAGGACAGGCTGAGAGATTTGGGGTTGTTCAGCCTGGAGAAGAGAAGGCTCCGGGGAGACCCTATTGCTGCCTTCCAGTACCTGAAGGGGGCATATATGAGGGATGGGGAGGGACTCTTTATAAGGGAGTGGAGCGATAGGACAAGAGGTAATGGAAGGGGTAATGGTTTTAAACTGAAAGAGAGTAGATTTGGACTAGATACTAGGAAGAAGTTCTTTACTGTGAGGGTGGTGAGAGCCTGGCCCAGGTTGCCCAGAGAAGTTGTGGATGCCAAATCCCTGGAGGGGTTCAAGGCCAGGCTGGATGGGGCTTTGATCAACCTGGTCTGGTGGGAGGTGTCCCTGCTCAGGGCAGGGGGGTTGGAACAAGATGATCTTTAAGGTGCATTCCAACTTAAACCACTCTATGATTCTATGACTCTAAGTATAATTGGTCTAAAAATGAGAGTGTGGCAGGGGTGTCATCAAATCCCCCTTTTGCCTTAAGGCTTCACCACCTTCCCTGCAGGTCCCTTAATAGATGGGAGAAGCAAAAACACAATTGGTTTAGTTGACTGGTTCTCAAACTTGTTTTAGGGCTTAATCACTTACGTGAGCTGAGCTAACGTTTTTTGCTGCTTCTTCAGTTTCTGAGATGATGTGCTTTAAAAGATCTGCTGCACTAGCTTTCCACGAGTTAAGATAAACGTTTATGAGAGAGAGAGAGAGAGAAAATAAGAATGTTGGGAATATCCAGCAAGTAGAAAAGTTTTTGTCTCTCCCTTCTTACTCAAAGATTTGCTATGTCTGCTGGGATCAGTGAGCTCATGGTCTATAAATAGATTCCATCCAGGGAGGGGAGGGAAGAGGCAGGAGGCTCTAATTAATATATAGAAATAGTTGTTTTCACAAACTAAGCAGCAAATCCAAGATGTTTGAAGCCAGGCTTGCTGGCCTTGGGGGTGGGGTGTGCCTACAGCATTTACTAGTGAGATCATGGAATAGGGCAGGAAATCTCTCCCTAATGCCAAAGAAAACTTTTTTTTTTCCCCTTAGTTCTTTTAATGAAGCAACTGTTGAGGTTTCCCAAACCCCTTTGAAGCTTATTTTCTGATAATGAATCAGAGGATGGATTCATTATCAGAATACAGATCCAGATGCCCCACTCCCCCAGATCTTTATATGCACATTTGATTGCCTGCCTGTCGGCGCACTCGGGTATGTGGTTTTTCTTGCTCACATAAGCCCTGGGATGATGAGGGTCTTCGCTGGCGAAACAGCGGTTTGTGGAGTTGCAGAATTTATGATGTGTGACATTCACATTTGCTGATTTGGTTTGTTAGGGAAATATCAGTGTATTGAAGAGCAAAGGAAAGCCTGAAGTCCCTGTGGCACCTTTAAAACAGACCTTTGCAATGCACACAAAATCTTTCTGTTCTGTTGTATAGTTTGATAGGATATTCAATATTCTTCAATCCATGCATTCAAGAGGTTAGGTAGATGCTAGTTTCAAGCCAATGTCTAGCTCTAGCTCAACAAGTCCATATTGAGTCTGTATCTCCCTTTCTGAATATTTTTCTTAGCAGGTAATGATTAATGGTATATTTCACACTATAGTTGCTATTGCTGCTAATTTATCATTGACTTGTCCTTCATGTTATTCACATTGTTACTTGCATTCCACCCGTGTTTGGAAATGATTTGCAACAGGAGAAACCTGCAAAGCTCAGGCAACAGAGCTGTCCTGTTAAAAGAGTAAAACCCATCTTAATTTCTTTCCATCGTGAACATCTTCGTCCTTCTTATGTGTGACTCGTCGTCACACTCTTTGCTTTGGCCAGTGGAGAAGTGCATGCAGAAGAGTTTCTGAACACAAGATGTTTGCTTGAAGTTGCCAAGTAAACCACATGTCAAAAAACTGAATAAAACTCATGAGATTTTTGCTCTGAGAGCAGAAACTCCCTGAAATGTACACCAAATATTTTCCTGGATCTTTGATTGCTTTTAAAGCCGTGGCCACCTGTGCTGGAGCACTGCAGTCCATCTTCAAACCTACTATCAGTAATAGGATTTACTTATTATTTTTTTTTACCCCAGGTTGTGTTGCGCACTCCCAGCTCATGAGAGGCCCTGTGGCCTTCCCAGGTGGCCCAGTGCCACCACTGTGTGCCACCACCACTGCCTGGGAAGCTGGCCCCAGGAAAGCAGGAGTTTGACTGCTTTGTGCGTTTGTAGCTCCTGAAACAGATGAGAAAAAAAGGAAAACCAAACCCCAAAACTGTTGGCTCAGTTTATGAGATACTGAGATTTCCAAATGTGAGCAAGTTGCTGATGCCTTTGGCATGTGCTGTGAGCCAAAGGAGTTGGGGAAGGTCTGTGCCCGGCAGCATCCAGCCCAGGATGGAAAGGAAATACTAACTGTCTGCTCAGCAAATCGAGGGGCTACTGACAAAAAGGCAAAGCAGAGATGAGACTGCTACTTGTGTGAATAAAACAGAGGCCCAAAGGGGTTACAGGGGTGGTAATCAGAGCAACCTTTAAGAGGTATCTGAAGTAGATCAGACCCACCATTTCAGTCATTTTCAGATGATTTTTGCTTGAATTGTTGTACAGTGCCAGGAGGAGTTCCTGGTCAGTAGTACCACTGATCCTCTTTGTGTTCTGGCAGTTTTAAAGTACCTAGCAAAGCCCCATTTCTGAGAAGGCATGGTGTCTGTGGAATTTTGTGTTAGAAAAACAGAGCTGATATATGCACAAGAAGGAGCCTCCAAGATTAAATTACTCTGAGCTGTGCTTGCTCACAGTCATAGGGAAACTCAGCCTGGGCCAATCTTTTAGTTTGAAGAAAAATCCCCAAGCTTTCAGGAGTTCAGGCATCCCTAATTGCTCTGTTCATGTGGGTAACTGCGACCCACATTCTTCGGTGACCTCAGTTGCTTTAGAAAGAAAGTATATCAGTGTGCTTGGGGCATGGCTATTAAATGAATTCACACATTCATTGACAAATCATCATATCCTTGAGGACTCATGAAGGCATTAAGAGGATTGTGAGGCAGGGACAGATAAGGGTAGGAGGAAAATAAAAATTACTCTCTCGAAACCGGAGGGAAAACCATAGTGGGAAAAGTTGTTGATAGTGCAACTGTAGGGCTTAGACCAAGATTACAAAGAGTGATCTGAAGAAGCCACCTCAAACATCATAAAGAAATTGAGCCTTTTATTGGAGGTTCCTGACGTGGGAGGTGTTTGTGCTCCCCGGCTTTGCTAGCTGAGTGTGTAGGAAGCAGATTACCAGCTGTGAACGGACATATGGTCATTGATATCTCCCAAAAGTAAGAAGCTCTTAAAATGCAGTTCAGGTCTATATAATTGTCCTGTTGGGTGAAACAAAACATACAGATGTTCATCTAAACTCTCATTTGGGAAAGTGTCCCTGTTCACCAAAAGTACAAATTGGAGTTACTGAGTGTGTGCTTTAAGTCAGGGTCCATGATGAGAATAAGAGCTGTACAAATTTAGCAAAGTGTATTTTTCCATGTGTTTGATGTAAGCTTCTACCTTTGGTGCAAGTCAGAGAACCCACGTTTCCAAATAACTAGTGGGGAGAGTAGTTGTAAAGTATATATACTGGAGAATATATAGTAGTATCTAACTTTGCATAGTATCTAACCTTTGAGACTTTGCACAGCGTGAAAAGGACAGTGCAAGTAGCCCTCCTTTGTTATATTTTCCTAGTGTATTTGTTCTAGGACTTCTCGGATTAGGATACCGTCCCCTGTGGTGTCAAGTGTAATGGTTCACAGACAGGCATTGCAGAACAAGAAAAGCAAGAACAAGAATGTGTGGTCTGGCAGCAAGTGCAGGGTTCCTCAGTATTCACTCTTGTCATTCTTCTTTTGTCCCCTTTGGGAAATGTGCAGCAGCATCAAAAAAATGAACGAGTTAAATAAATTCTCAACGTCTTCAAAACAGGAGTGTTCTGCCAACATATTATCAAGGCTTCCAAGACATTTGCTTCTCTGTTCCAAGGCGTATGTACTAGTAGCCAGGACTTGCAGGGGAGACTTTTTTTCCATCTAAACATCAACAAAACCCCCTTAATTTGAATATAGACAAGGAAAGAGAAATAGAAACTGCTGGTAAATGCATTTTCTAACAAGTTGGTGTTTTCTTCTTCCAAAAAAATACACAGATTATTTTAACAATTCTGCAATGAAGATATTTTTGGTACCTTTTGTTAGTGATTTTAATCCATTCAAAAATAATAGCTGATCAGACGAGTATTAAAAAAAGTGAGGTTAACTCTGGCACAGATCATCGGTAGTATTCAGAGCTATGCTGAACTTACCCTAAGTTCAGAAATTAATATAACATTCTGTTCGCTATCTTGGTATGACTTATTTAAAAAAATCAATTAGAGCCATAGCTGGCACATCATTTTGCAAGTTGAGTATTGCTCCGTTGCATCTCCTTGTTGATATTTCAGATGTACTATCTACTAGTAGCTTGTGTGCTTAGAAAAGCAGAGAGCTGGCAGGCCATTAATGAGTGTTAGGATAGTTGAATTTACACCTCTGTGAAAGCACTGGTGAGTGCAAAATAACACAAGTGACCTAGGCTTTTATATTTGTTTACTTTTGTTGGTAGTCATAGTTTGGTAGAAGAGTTGTCAGATAGGTAAAAGTCTGGTACTGAAGATTGTTGAAGGGGAGTTAATGGGCTGGGGGAGATTACTGAAGGGAGATGTTTGAGACAAGGAGCTTGCAACCACTCAGTTGGTGGGGATGAAGGGTTGGGAGCAAGTTGAGGAAGTGTGCTGGTGACCTTATCGGTTCTGAAGAGTTGCTCTACCTTTGGGAAAGAAACAAATGACACTAAGGGTGGGAAAAGTAAAAACAAAATATGATTATATGAACTGGCAGATGAGGCTCTGGAAGGCTGGGGGCTTTTGGTCGGACACAAGTGAGGCAGAGAAGGTTCAGGGTATGTTGACTGATCAGTAAGTCACATATGAGCTATGCGAGACAGCCTTGGGAAAAAAATATGTGCAATCTGATTTGAAAATGGTTAGTCAGGTTGAAGCTGAGGAAGTTTCAATATCTTTTTTTTTGTGCTGTGCCATTTCATATATGGTGGCCATTTTTGGTCATCTGCATTCAGGAAGAGGGAGCTTGATTAGGAGCAGCATGTAGCATTGTTCTATGTCAACATGAAGACTTTTCCCAGAGGCAGAATCTGTGACCTGTGACTGTGTTTTATCCAGAGCCCAGGAAACCTTTCTTCCACCAGCAGTTCTCTCTTCCTGTTTTCTTAAAGCATTCTCTTTCCCTTCTTCTTCAATCTTGAATTTGGCAGTTAGCTAAGTTGAAAAGGACCCTTCAAGATCAAAGTAAACAAAATTTAAGAAAGCTTCTAAAAATGTTTGTTTCAGGAGGAGGTGAGGACAAATGGCATCTGCCTTTGAAAAGGTTTTGGTTCTAATAAGGGGCCTTTTCCAGGATCATACCTAACGTAATCTAGTCTTGTGCTCCAGCTGGCACTGGTCCTACCTTTGCACCATGAGAACATTGGGCCCATCAAATACTATTAAGAGAAGACAGGCTTTATAAATGCCAAAATACATGCAGTAAAAGACTTATTTGGTATGACCTATTCTAGTGCTGACAAGCTATTTTCTTAGCGATAACCTACCTTATGTACCCATGAACACATGGTTCTCTTGCAGTCCAGTTATGATCTCTGTGATAGGAAAAGAGCAAAATCTGGGGTTGTTCCATGTGTTATATCCCCAGATAATCAGGTAGGTGAACCCAGCAAAAGGCTATTGCTCTTCGGTTATAGTAATGATCCCCTAATCCAGCATCCCATCCATGGGGTTAAAATGCTTGACTCTTGTTGAAATGCTTTCTCGACCAAGCTGAATGCATTGTTTTAAGCGTCCAGATTGACCTAGCTTGTCTACCTGTCTGAAGCAAATTGCTATGTGAGCCCCTTTCTTCTGCTTAGGTATCCAAGTTGTTTTGGGCAGTGAGGATTTGACTGCACATAGTGTATGGGTTAGGGACGAGAATATGAGGAGACATTGCACTGGGACACGTTCCACATCGTCAGCCTAGAGTCAGAGATACTCAGAGCTCCCATGTTCAGCACCTGCCCACTTCTCCTGGGGCAGGTACTGGCCACAAATGCCCATGAAGGAGACAGCCGGTGTCCCCAGCGAAGACTGCGTGGTGCACCAGGTGAATATCTGAAACAGCAGAGAGATGGGGAATAACATGATCATTGCTGAATTTTCTCCTCTCAAGTCTTAAATTTAGCAAATAGCAACATTCCCAGCTTGCTGCTGCTACACCCTATATTAATATGATCATTACCAGCTTCCTGCACTAGTCAGTTGAAACCATACATAGTATTTACACTTCAAACACATATGTCCAAAAATTAGGGCCATTTTGTTACTCCTCTGCTCATACACCCAATCACATGGATTATGTTTGACAGCATTATGCTGCAGAATTTAGGTTGTTGTTTCTCCATCTGCCCTTTATAATGCAGTTAGAACTTGACTGTTTCATTGCTGTTGTTATAGTTATCAGGAACTTTTCTTTCTGTGATAAAGGACTTTGAGAAGCAGACTGTGAGTCAGCCTGAGCTTCTTGTTTCTCATACCCATGTCTGCATTTATTATGCAGTAATAGTACAGCTATTTGGCTAATTAGCTCGCTATTTATCTGATTGACTCCCCTAAGAATATGAAATGCTGTGAAATGTTTAAGAAAGAAAACAAAGTTCTCCAGATAAAGCTTCACACTGTCTTATTGGAAAGGAAACTTCCAACCCCTTTGGCTATGTTTTCTAAGAAAACTAGAAACCGCTATGAAAACTCATGCAGTAAACTGGGTTCTCAGCTGTGTTATATTGTCATAGAGAAGTGTCACCTAACATCAGTGAGAAGTGGCATCCAAAATTTCTGGAAGCCCTGAGTTGTGCTGTTTCTCCTCCCTGTTTGCTAGATAAGACAGCACCAACACTTCAGTTTGCTGGAATCATGTGAAATTGAATTTATTTAGCACTTACAGAGTGTCCACGTGTTACAGAGCTGAACTCCATAGGAAACTCCATGAAGAAACAATTTTTCTCTCTCTCCAAAACAGTGCTCTGTAAATAAAGCCTAAAACCAGAAAGCAAGCAGTGAAGGAAAAACAAAATGTTTACTCATTAGCTGAGCTTCTCCATCCTAATCACAGACCAAAGCAAGGGGTCCATGGGAAAAGTTTTCTGGGCAGCCTGTGTAATTTAGAAATGTGCAGAAGGCTGAACCAGTATGGTGCAGGCAAACTTATTTCTGCAGTTTCCTAGTATTGAACAGTTTGACTTTGAAGCATTAGTAGAAACATAGAATATCTCAGGGTGGAAGATAGGTCCACGAGGACCACGGAGTCCAACTCCCTGGTCTTCACAGGACTACCTAAGTCATATGAGTAAGAGCATCATCCAGATGCTCCTTGGTCCAACAGATTTGGTGCTGTGACCACTTCCCTGGGGAGCTTGTTCCAGTGACCGACCACCCTCTCAGTGAAGAACCTTTTCCTAATGTGCAACCTGAACTCCAGTAATGTTGTATTAATATTGATCATTAAACTGGATGATACGCTAACGAAACCAGAAGGTCATTTTATTCAAGTCAACCCTACTGTATCCATTAAGCTGTTGCAAACAACAGCAAAGCCAGCCAATGGAACATTAGGGGTCGTTTCCTTAACAGGCCGTTATGAAACAAGTGGCATCTGCCTGCCTGCTGCCAGGGCTGCAAAATGAAGAAGAACTGCACTTCTTCCATTATCAAGCCAAGACTACTTTCTGCTATCGCGTTTTTTGACATCTCTGAAGTGATATGGCCTTGGGGAGAGGAGGCAGCCTCTCGGGTCTGTCTGGTCACCGTCACCACCAGACAGCTATGTAAATAGAAACCCCTCTTGAATGAACAGAGGCTGGGAGTTGATGAAAGAGAGTTCATAGGTTGCCACAGTTAGACAGTGAGGGACATTCAAACAACACAAAACCAAGGGTGTTCCCAGAGGAAGCAGCTGTGAAATTTTTCATTTGGTTACGCAGCTGCTTAGAGTTTGTGTTCACTTGATCACTCGCGAAAACCTGGAGAACCGCCCAGATTGCCGAGAGGAAAAGCCAAGTGAAGGGGATGCTTCACCATGAAGCACTTGCTCTACTGTTTTGTGTTAAATGGAGGAGAAAATCTAACACAGCATATGAGGACAGCAGCTTTGTACGACTGAAATATTTGATTTGCTGGGCAGTACCATCTTTTGTATTTCTGAAAATAGAAGCCTACTGAAGATTGCAAGGGAAACAAGTCCACAAAGAAGCTGAATGTGGAGGCTGCTGTTCTGGCATTTGGGTAGTACTGGAGTAGTATCATGCCATCAGACATCCCTAAGCATGCTTAGATTTTCTCTTTGCGTTATTTTCTTTTCATATGAAACCAATGAAATATTGTCTCAGTCAGATAAGAAAGGTAACATTAGGGCTATAGTTTTCTATGAATGTGTGCCCTGATTTGAACCATGGTTTTGAAGATAAAGGAGACCTTGTCTTTCAGATATCACAGGAAGCAGTTAAAAGATCAAGAATCTGAATAATGTCAGACTCGTAATTAAGATAATAGTAATGTCTGTAGAGCTCTAACGCTGTGCTCAGGTCAGAATGTGAGAAGCAGAGAGGCATTTCCTGGAGATGCTTACAGCCTGACTCGATGGTTCAATAAGCTACTTCCACATGTGCTTGTTCCAGCAGAGAATGGTACTCATGTAAATGCTTGATTTTAAGTACATATTTAAAGCAGAACTCATGTTTGAAGTGATTTGGGAAATGTGCATAAGAACACAGAGCCTGGCCTTCACAAACGGCTGTAGATACCAAGAAGAGATCAAATAAATCACGTCCTGTAGCTAAGAGATTCTCAGCTACATGTCTAGAATAGAGTTAATTTCTAGATTTAGATGTCTAAATTTAGGCATTCATATTGTAGCTGCATAATGTCAATCTCATAGCTCCAGTGATGACCTAGTCAACACCAGGGCCTAGGGAGGTATTCAGCCCAGTCGAAACCAAACATCTACATTTGTGCTTCTGAATGATTTTCTACATCCTTTGACTACAATTTGAGTGCTGACTCACATCACAAAGGTGCCTACATAGCAGGTGATTGCTGAAAGTGCATATCGGATTCCAGAATTGAATCCTAATCCTGAAATTTAGTGACAAGTTGTCACGGTGACAAAGCACAAAACTGTTCTCTGATAAACTGGAGATGAGGGTATGCTAACCTGGAGCCAGGCACTTATTTTATGGAGCAATGAAACACTTTCCATTCAATAGAAGCATTTTCGGTTTTTTACTGGAGTCATCAATCAAAGAGGATAGGGCTGCTCTAACTATTTCCATTTGTATTATTGACAATGTTCGTAGTCTGTCATTGTTTAACATTAGGAGAGCTTCATCCTCCTACTTTATCTGTGCTACCATTGTATTGCTAAAGAAGGCTGGTATCCATATCATTGTGGTTCGTTCTGTGGACCATAGAAAGAGATCAGGGCAGTGAATGACACCAGAACCAGTCCAGTTTAATGTTTTCTCCAGCATCTGTGCGTGGCATGGTTTGGTCAGTGGTTCCCAACACAATTCTCTCTTTGTGATGCTGGTACCTGGAAAAACTACCTTGGGGCACCTGTATTCTGGACCATTTGAAAGCAGTCTTTTAATAAACAGAGGGAACAACTGATGGTCTGAGTTACCCAAGAACTTGGGCTGATCCCGTGACTTTAATGTGTTTAGTTATGCAGTATTTCCCCATGATCTGTCTCTCAGAGCAATGTTCTGATGGTCGTCTTCTTCCCAGTGTTGGTCCGACTGAGGTGGAGTAAGGAAGTGCAACACTGCACTTTTCCTTATTCATTGAGTGTTAGTTTTCTGGGAATAACAGTACTATGGTGGGAAATGTTTAGTTTTCTACAATACTTCGTCACAATGGTATTGCTTAGTAATCCTTCTTTCCTCCCCAAATCTATCATCTCATGGTCTTTTTTATTTCCTTACAGGAGGAGCTGGGCATTGCCTGTGAGTTGCTGGAGTCAGACTTCCTCAAGTGCAGCGTGGGATTTCCTTTCATGAGATCAAAATCTAGGGTAATCTATGTTGTGATATTTGCATTTGCAGAGTGATGGTCCATTCACCTCTTTGTCTCCAAGGAGTGGCTGGAAGGTGGAACTGCTCTATTCAATGTCTGTTACTGATACTTTCTGTAGCTTTCCAACCCAGATATTCAAGCCTCTCTCAGTTAGGGAGGTTAGATGTCCTCTTTCCCATGAGAGAGAGCCAGTGGCAGTACCCTATGCGTTGCAGTACAATGCTCTTGAAAAACTATACAAGAATTGCATCTATGAAAAACTTAGGTATTTCCTCTGCAGAAAATTATAAAAGGGCTCTCTTATTTATATTGCCTTATTCTGTTTTTAGTTTTGTCTTCTTTCACATTGGAATACAGCTGAATTTGTTTGAATTGCAATGAAAATCTCGTAATGATTTTATCATATTATGGTCTCCTGATAGCTTTGAAAGAGGATTTTGTTTGATCGTAGAAGATGAACTCCCTCATAACGTTTAGAAATCCAGCTGGGTTCTTTCTGTCACTAGAGTGAGCTGTACAAATGACCAACCCAGGAAGGTGAGAAGATGAGGAATATCTTCAGGATGACCTGAACAAAATGACTCTGAAATCTTTTCCAGAAAATTTCAATTTCAAAAACTAATCCTTTCCATTTAATTTGACATATCTTTTAACACAATATGAATTTTTTTTTTATTTATGTGTTTTATTGACCTGCTCTTTTAAAACATTTGAAAAGATTTAAAATAGAATAGAAAACATAAATGCAAAATATGTTAATCTGGATAACAATATGTTATCTGGAATGTAAGGATTTTAGTGTTTTGCTTCAGAATGACATAGTTGGTTTATCCTCAGGTTATTTTCAGGAAGCCATTGAAATTATCATGAATTTCAAAACAGTTTCAGTTAGCCAAAAATTGTTTTGGAATTAGGTAAAAATGTTGCACGGAAAAGTCAATGCAGCAGTACAATGTAGGGATAGATTCTCTTTTCAAAATTAGCACCTGACTTTATCCGTTACGACGAGTGCCCTGAATGCTGCTTTAGCTTGTGCTGGTTGCTCTAAGTCTCTCTGCGGGCCTATGGCATGATCTTTATATCCCTAAAAGATATCTTCACCAGCAAGTAATGTATAGATTGGTGCTGAGGTAGTTTCAGGTAGTGATCCCCTTGTGCTGGAAGACTCTTTCTCTGGCAGATGATCCCTCAAGAGATACCTTTGAATGGCCGTTGTATTAAAGGCCTTTTCACAATGAAGGGGAAGTTGGACTGTCTAGTGTTTGAACAGAGACACTATTGCTAGGATTTAAAAGCTCCTCTACAGTAGAGGGGGCTCTCTAAAATGTATGATACCCTACTTTTGTACAACTAGGCCACTTAAACGTATGTGAGGTTTCAGAATAAATGTATTTTGAAACAATATACGATGCCTCTAAATACTGCTTTTTCTTCGCACAGTATGAGTTCAGTGTGATCTTTGACACAAGCCATTTGTCTGGGCAGGAGCAAGCCCTTACTTTCCTCGTCACTGCCCAAAGGTAAGGGAACCTTTTTTGTCTTGATGACTTGAATATTCTTCGTTGCACGAAGTGTGCATTGCATATGCCTGACAGTTATGTGGTATGAGTTGTAGACACATGCATGTGTAGTAAATGAGTTTAAATTACTGGGGCTATTTGCATGTATTTTGGTAGAGGAACCATGTGATGCAGCTTCCTGAAAAATCAGGTAGGATCATACTCAGGCTTTCTTTGTCAGACAATTGTGATTTTGAAGGAGCATTTTGTGTTCTCTCAGTCGGAGAGAGGGCTCAGTTTCTGTGCCCATCCCTCTGAGCGCTGTATGGAGCTCAGCTGCAGTTGAGATCAGCACCAGGCAGACCCATTTGTTCCAGCGTTTGAATGAAATAAGCGTGCTTGGATGGAAACCAAAAAAGAGAAATGCTTTCATCAGATGGTGAGGGGCCTCGCTGACAGTTTCCAAAGTTGCCTGTCTATTTTTTCCCCCTCTGGATCTTCAGCAAGCTGTGACAGGCTGAGTGAAACAGCTGAATAGGGCACTGCCCCGGGGGCACTTGGAGCAGGCATTGAAGCAGGGTGATGCCAAGTATGTGTGCACAGGGATCTTATCTTGTGCAAAATAAAAGGTTACACACGTGCTCTGTGCCTCCTAAGATGATGTCCCCCAAAGAAGCAGACTCTGGGGGTAATTGAGTCACGGGCACTGCCCAGGTGTGTGTTGGAACCAACAGTCGTACAGCTGCATCCATGAACTGCTGTGCTGACACGCGGGGTGCGTGATGGGTTCCTGCTACCAACTTCATGCCCTCCTGTGTCAAAATCAGGATCTTCAGCCTGAATTCTCCCCTCCAATTTAAGAGGAGAATTCCTTACCCACCATCTGGAGATGAGAGATGAGATGTAGCAGTTGCTGAGTGACTGCTCTCCTAGGGCGTAGTCCTCCCCTGCAGTAACAGCTGTAGGTGGGAACAAGATCCTGCAGCACGTCGGGCTGGTGTGGAACTCTGAAAGTGAGACTGCTCATCAGAGGGGCAAGACCATGTCTTGCACTTGAGAGAAGTTTTTTTCCCTGTGAGAAGTTCATGGTGTGTTCAGATGACCCTGTGTTGCTTCTAGGTCAGGGAGAAGCATCAGCATCTGCTAGGTGAATGCTAGCTGGTGCAAAGATGGGTCAGCACTGCTTTAAATTTGCCCAGCCAGTGTTTTCCAGATTGTACCGCTCATTTCCCAACCTTGGATAGTACAGGGCTTTCCTCTCTAACCTCACATCTCAGATTTTTGTGCCCTACCAATGAGAAGGGTTAGTCGGTGCCTTTAGATGGAGCAAAGAAACAAGCAGTGGTCTGTGCACATAGCATGAATGCTCGGAGGGGTTACAAAAATGTTTCTTGTTTCAGAAGGATGGGTGGGAGGACAGTTGTGTTTTGAAGGATTCAGCTGAACTTCCAAAGACAACACTGCAAGTCCCAGTGCTGATTACCATCATTTTCTCTGTGACTTTGGGAAAATTGTTCAGTTCCCTCTCTGTCAAATAAGTGTAATAAGATCTTTCTACCGCAAGAGTTGCAGGGAGCCCTGGGATAAAGGCAGTGATAAGGAACTGGAATGGCAGTGTCTGTGCTGTGGCCAGACCGTAATGAGTGGGGAGGTTGTCTCCACACAAAACTGGAGCTAGTCTGGCAGAAAGGGCTGGACGCAGAGAAGCTATGCCATGCTGTCAGGGGAAAGTAAGTCTTGCCCTTCAAGTGGCTACTTAAGCCTGTCTCTTGAAGCTGCAAATTTGGTAGCAGCATCTGTAACAAGGGATTGGTTCAGTAGCGGGAGACATCAACTGGAGAAAGGACTAAACTTTATATTACATTTACTATTTATTTTTTTGTTTTGTTTAAAAAACCACAAACCCTCTTCTCTGCTTCCTGGAGTGAACTATTTTTCTAGAGCTAGCTTCACTGAGACATACTCCCCATTTCTGACAGTGCCTTTGCTCCATTTGAAAGCTGCTTCCTTATTCTGCTTGCCACCATGGCATCTTGGTATTTATGTTGGATGAGAAATGTCTCTATTTTGAACTCTTCTTTGAGCCTATTCAGAGGAGAAGTTTTTATTAATTTTTTTTTTCCTGGGACTGCAAGTTTGTGGGTTCTTCCATCTGGGCCACCGTGTTATGAGCTGACATGGCCAATGTGGCAGTTGCAGAAAGCTGAGCTGTATCTATGCACGTGTAGCAGGCACACTCTGGTTTTGTGATCCGAGCAACTCGTCATCTGCGTGGTGTCACTTGGGATGGTACTGCCTGCTCTTGCCTCAATGATACTGTCCTTAAATAAATAGGGTCATTTCTTTTGTTTTGCTGGTTTTATTTGTGAGTACATCCGAATGAACCGCAAGGCAAAAGTGATTGCAGAGTCACTGCTGAAGAAATGGGAAATAAATGTAACATAACTTTCCAGATTGCTTGGTGGGTGATAACTCGGAAAAACAGACTCACCATCACAATTAGAATAAATACAAGTTTGTGTGTTGGGCATGCATTTCAGGACCCTTTCCCAGGCTTCATACAGAAGTGTTCACCCTGAAATAAAGTGACTCAAATGAGAGATGACTGCTTAGTTTTCTCTTTCCTCCTTCCGCTTTTGACCAGTTGAGGCAAATGCCTTTGAAAACATGAAGCAGAAGTGCTTTCATTTTGGCGATAAAATCCATGCAGAGGTGGTGGAACTGCTGAGGGGTTATGGCCAGTTCTGCACAATTGTCTGACCCAAAAAGCTGCTTGTGGTGGCACTAAATTGTTGCTGGGGTACGGTGAAAGCACGATGTCATTAACTGAGTCCAGACTCTCTGGGGGGTGTGTGTATCCCTCCCAAGCTGACCCACAGTCGGGCTGGGAGAAAATGGGCCCTTGCTCCCGAGTCTCAGTGTCCTCCTTTCTCTCCCCGGTGGTGGCTGCTGTGGTTCCACACTGCACAGCTGCAAAACACATGCTTTATGTGTGTGCCTTCTCCAAGGTGGGATGAGCAAATGTAACTCTTTAAGGGGCTTCTGAAGGAGCTCTGACATCACTCGGATGGAGAGACTCGGAGTGCAAGGCAGAGAGCTGGTAGCTGTGAAACTGTGTGTTACGTTGCAAAGGCTGTCAATTTACAGCATGTTTATTTTTCCTTTCTGGCACAGTGGAAACCTAGAACGCACTGACTCTCTGCATGATAATACTCTAACCTTGTCAGTGCCCCTGATGCATGAAGTGGACTCATCTATCAATGGGTAAGTACCAGTCACCAAATGACACCAAAAATAAAAATAAACCTAACAATAACAACTGACATCTGAGTCTCTTCCAGTGAAAAAATGAATTCTTCTCTTTGTTTACATGTAGCCAGACTGTTGCTTTTTCCCTGTTTCCCAGACTCTAGAAATACAGAAAACCTCACTCATTATCTGGGAATTTTATTTGTCATGCCATTCATTCCAGCACTGTATCTCTTTCTCACTCCTTTCTAGCTGGCGCTAATTAGTTACCATCACATTTATAGTAGGTATTTTGGTGATTATATTTGAATTCTTGTGACTCTCTAGATATGATAAACCTTAAAATAAAATAAAAAGAGAATAAGTAAGTCACATCTTGTTCCTTAAGACATGTCTTTTAGGGTCTGGTTGAGAATCACCAGGCCAAAGGTTAGGGTCAAATGTTCTGGGATTTTTACGGAGCTTGGTGGAGTCTAGCTGTTTGCCTTTCTGTTTAATTTCACAATCAGGACTGGCTTCTGTTCACGTTCCCACTCCCTCTGCTCCCCAGCCTGTGAGGTGTCTGAGGATCATCGCTCACCCTTAGACTGCCTTTGTGTAACACATGGCTGCTGTCCTTTCCCCAGGCCCGCACACGTTCTTACCTTTCTACTCAGGGGTCTTCCCTTCTGCTTCTGCACTACAAGTTTAAGTCCAGAATGAAAGTTTTGGGGTCAGTCTCAACAGACAGAGTGTCCTCTAGTTTAGACAGTGCTGGAGTTGAAACTGGGGGACTTGGTCAGTGGATGTGAATTAGCATCCATGCAGACTGAGAAAGTTGACGTTCATTCCTAAACTCAAGGGAAGCAAACGTTATCAGCAGTGTCCTCAAGAGGTCAGCATCTGTTTTAGCCACCACTTATGGCCACCTCCAGGGAATATGTATTGTCTAAACGACCACTGCAGGTTGGCATCAATAGGAAGAGGTTCCCTTAACCAGTGTGCTAAATGTGTAGGAGCAAAGTTACCTGCGCTGACATGTGATTTGGCTGAAAAGCTGGGTAAACTCAGATTCACAGACCAGTCTGGGTTTTGCGACACCCAGATGATTTCCCCTCTTGGTGCATAGAAATAAAATCCCTTAATTACTGCCACAGTAGTCAGAATGCTCAGAGAAGTGAAGAGCACTGTCAGACCTCATGAGATGCCAAGCAAGGACAAAAATCTCCTCTATATTGAGAGTTACAGTCTCAGCAGCACGTTCCTGAAATTTTTGAATGCTTTCATTCTTACAGATTGTGCAGAGATTTAACTCTGTATCCCTTGCTTCTTGATGCTTTACCACAGGTTGATTTTTGTGCAGCTTTACAGATATGAATGCTTTCACCTATTTCTTTAGGTCTGTTGGTCACCTGCAGAATACTGCATGCCAAAAAAAAAAAAAAAAAAAAAAAAGATTAAATTGGACTTTTTGTCTTCAGAATGTACTTTTTTGAAGCACAAGGTCTCTGAAGCCACACCCAGCTGACTATGTGATTATTTTTTTCTTTTGCACAGACAAGGCTTAGTTAATTCAAGTTCTCATAAATGCTTAACTACCGTAGAAAAGTTGGGTTTATTGGAGGGCACAGCATTCCCACGCGTGGTAATATTAGCAGTACTCTTTTTTGGACAGTGTTTTTTTTTAAAGCTTATTTTTATTAGCAATCCTGCATTTGAGTCTATGAGAGCAAACCTCATCCCGGGTCATAAATAGCCCGGAAGGGCTTGTACCATGTTTGGGAGGAGTCTTCTGGCACAACACCGTAAATGGGAGGAGTAAATCTGTCTCTTG
This sequence comes from Tringa tobata, assembly GCA_033628505.1. Lineage (NCBI taxonomy): Eukaryota > Metazoa > Chordata > Aves > Charadriiformes > Scolopacidae > Tringa > Tringa tobata. Next base: position 2,387,310 of record JAHREE010000324.1, on the reverse strand, counting down.
CTGTTTCCCCTAGAAATCCCTGCCATAGGAGGCAGGCAGGAGAAAAGTAAATGTACCTAAACAGGCTTAAAATCCTGTCTCAAAAAACTCTGACCCAAAAGGACAGTCTGAAAAGGAGGCAGAGTTTTAGGCAGTCCCTCATCAAGGTTTGTCTGAAATTACTCTGGGAGCCTTTCCAGCCAGTGGAGCAGCCTGAGATTAGGGGGCACAAAAGATGCTTAAAGTACTCCTAGTCCCGCAGGATTTCCAGGTACTGTGCTGTGCTTCCAAGTCTTCTCTGATAAAACCCTACTGCATTTTACTGTGTAATCAGATGGTAAGAGCAGCTGAGGAGACTTGGGCTGTGCCCCTGTAGTTGAAAGCAAGTTATATTCCTCCTTTAATCAACTGCTAATCATAAAGGTAGTGAAGATAATTAATGTTTATTCCTGCAGTGCTCTGTAAATGGTAGGTAAAACTAGAATGTTACTTTAGTGAATATGTAACTGAAAGTATTGCTATTAGTAACTGTTTCTTCAAGTTAACTTGGTGGTGCAATGATTTCCTGTATTACACAAATCATCTGTGGCAGGGGGCCCTGAGGAAGAGGTTTGGTGATAGGAAAGGAGAAAAAGAGATAAGTAATCAAAAGAAGTCTGCTTCGATGATGGGATGTTAACCTGGGTCAGTTGAGATGCTGCTTTCGTAGTCTAGTGTTGCCAAGAGGAAATCAAATCACAAATAAGAGATTAATGTAAAAGGGTCCTGTAGAATTTCACATGACCAGAAAGCAAGGGGTGCAATTCGGCTTGCCACAAATATATTTAACTTTGGTGACAAACGCAGTTTACTAAATCTATGTCCTGATTTTTCAGAGAAGTCTTCCCTACTTCGTTTTTCTATGGTGATTCTGTGGAAACATCCAACTTCGTTCAATTGGAAAACCATGACTGCCTTTTCCAGTCTCTCAACTTCACACTGCAGGTAAAACTCATCCTTATTTTGACAGCTTACCTGCTTGACGGCACATTCTGGCTTTGTACATCTATTATTCTGAGTGTGGTGTGGGCTTTGGTGCATGTCTCTGAGTCACAGTCTTCTGTGCAATGCATTCTTGATTGGATGCCATATTTACAGAGTGCAGGGATGGCATATTTCCTTATCTGAATATAGTATAACAGGAATTGCAAATAGGGCGTCTTACTTCCATAGGAATGAAGCTGCTACCACTTGTTTCTATTTTCTTTCATCACGTGTTGAGCACAGAGCTCTAGCTACTCAAGTGCCACATCTTCGATGTAGTTGTGGGTTCAAAAGAGAGGAGTAATGCTTTTTAGTGGCACGGTCCCTGAGCAGAGGAGCTGGTAAGCCTTTGTCCATGAGAACAAACATACACCTGTGCAAGGGATTCAGACTTGCTAAATGCCCCCGACATGAAAATGTTCATAGCACTGCTGATAAGAGCACAGCACACGGAAAAAACTGTAACACTAACGAGAGAGGTGAGAGAAGGTTTCATTACATGTCTGATTGCATCTCAGTTTTATTCAAGTACTATCTACAGATTACCCTTCACGTGACAGTTAGGTGGGTTCCTGATGAGGCAAAACATATGGATGATTTATTATAACAAACTCTTGTGATGTAGCCAAAATGAACTTGTCTCACTGCCGTGACTATATCTATTACAAACACTTCAAATCCTTTTTGACCGCTAGATGGAACTAGGGAATGATAAATCACGCAGAGGTGGGGGAATCATTTATTGTGAAAAATAGTCTTTTGCCTATTTTCCCATTTCTTTTCTCCTAGGCATGAATGCCACTCAGCTCGCAACGAATAATGCATCTGCCTCTGTGGACAGACTGAGGTCCAGAGCAATTAAGCCCCCACTGTCATCCAGTGCCTTTAGCTATTTACTGAAAAGGAGTGAAAGCAGGATTTCAGGACATTAAAGCTTTTGTGAACATGGCTATTAATTCTTGTGATTCTGATTTCATTCTTGAGGGCTTATAGGTCTTCCCCTCTCCCTACCTCCCCATATCCAGTTATTGGTTAAAAACAGCTAAAGAACAGATGTACTCATGCTTTAACTAGGTAAATATTTTCAATAACAGGTAAGGGAGAGGGAACCTATATGTTGGCAGAGACATCATTTGACCTGCCCCATCCTCTTGTCTCTGAAGTATACACTTACAAGTTGCAATATTAATTTTTTTTCCATATAAAAGTAGAAAATTATACTGTAACAACTCACAGATGTGCTCTCCAGTAATATGGTAAACCTAATAACTGTGTGTGTCAGAGACAAAGGGTAGAATTTCATAATGGGCAAAGCATGGTTTGTATCACTGTTTGCTTAATTGTTTTTAATGATTTGCCTGTCATTTATTAAACTTCTCCAGATGGAGAAAAGTAATAGTTTCTTAACCAAGAAAAAACGGTTGATTCACAAAATCACAGGGTTTCATAGAGGCTTTTATATGTGAAAATCCATACCGTGTCCAATGTTAATAAGGAAACAGATCCATGCATTGTTTTTTGGGGGTAATAATATATACAGTGAAAATGTATTTTCTGCATTAACTCCTATCTGATCTCAGTAGAATAATCAGGTTTTTTAAGAATGTGTAACATTATGTCTGTATTTCATTCAGCATTTATCATGCTCCATTGTAGTGGGATTTCTCCCCCTGCCTGGAGCCTCAGGGTTTTCATAAGGATTTGGTATTGTGAACTAATTTTCTTTATCAGTCAGGCATTTCTTCAAATATAAACAGTGTTTGAAGAATGAAAACCCATTGGATCTAATATTTTAACTTTACACAATTAACAACTGATTGCTACATCTTTTGACAGTACTGTCTCAGTGTGGATAAATATTCTAATGGGCTTAATGTTTTTACTATAGACATTTATATATGTGGTGTTAGAAATAGCCAGGAAATACTTTTCTATTTAAAAAAAAATGTACGTAGACATGAAAATTTATTTTCATTGAAATTTTTCCACGGATTGCTTCTTTTCAGCAAAACCCCACAAATTTTGGAATTTTCACTGAATACGTTTCAGTGGTTGACTGGAAATTCTTTGAGTTTTTGTTTTAAATTTGTGGGGAGTTTGATGGAAAGCCAATGTTTTCCACTAAGAGTTTCATTTAACTGGAAACCCCAGAACTTGAATGGAAGTTGTTCACATGCCTTTTCTGGCAGCTCGCTCAGCCGACCTGCAGTCCAGTAGTCATAATCATCATTACTTTGGCTTCTGCTCCAGAAAGAAAACATATGCAGAACGTAATGCAGTGGTTGCCATATGGAAATGAGAATGTTAACTGAGAGTTACCAAAACACTCAAAGAGCACTAGCAGTGTCTCTGGATATAAGGTAGAAGTCTCATGCTATTTGTATTGATGACTGGTAATTGTCCTGCAAAACTGCTTTTCACCTGATCTATGATCTGTGCCTAAAGACTGTCAGATAAGCTAAACTTTTGACTTTATCCTAGTACTTAAAAAAGAAGCCTTAGTCTGAATACACTGGAAAACTTGCATAGTATTTTAATTTTTTTTTCAAATTTACCTATACTCCCTGCTCTAATTCTACAGAGTTTCCCATTTATGAGCAGTTACCTTATTTTTATTTATTTTTTATATGCTTATATGCTTTTTTTTTTTACAGGTTTACAATGCTGGACCAAGCACTCTCCCTCGAGCTTTTCTTGAAATTTCATTTCCAAACCGCCTGTCAGCCACTGGAGCTGAAATATTTCATATTCAGCAGATGATGGTGAGTACATTACGATGTGTTCTGAGCCCAGAGAGGCATCAAGAGCTATAGATGACTGAAAGAAAAAGAAAAGGCAGCAGAACTAGATCAATCGGTTGCTTTTTTAGACAATTAAAGGTTATTTATATTTTGGCCGGATCATCATAAGCAGCTGAGCCCCTCCAGCTGTTGACTGCTGTCCCTCACCTAGGGCAAGCAGCCAGTTGTGTGCTCCTGGTCCCTCCAAGGCAGTGTAAAACTAGGTCAGGCTAATCCTGAGAGAAGTGTGGAGATCAGTTCCCCGAGTCACACCTTCAAAGAGGATCGAGTCTTTAACCAGAGTCCTCCCTGATTCAGTGATGTGTGTAATATCAGCAGGATGTGTTACCAAGCTGACTCGAGTTCCTTGGTTTTTTTTCTGTGGCTACCTGCAAAAATGCTAACTAGGACTGAATGCATTATTAATACCTATTTTTCTGTAGTCCATGTTATAATCTGCTCTTTTTCAATGTTCTTTTAACAAATGCAAGTAACAGAATTTTATTCTTATAACACAGTTGTTTTGAAAAACTGATTTTGTGTCAACTACAAAGAAAATATAAATAAACTCTGGTAAAGGAGACACATTCTTAGATTTCATTTCTAATATTTATTTATTACTTTCAAAGCTTTTGTTAAGCCACTAAAATACCGTCATTTATACTGTGGTGGCCAAGAGAGGGAAACCTCACTACCGAGGTAAATTTATTGCTGAAATTCAGAATAATCTGTCTTTATGAGATGCATCCAGCTCTTTGGGCTACTTGAAAAGTATTTTATTTCCTTTGTTGTTAGCTACTTTTCTCACCTTTTGGCTGAAAAGTATCACCATCCCTCATACGTGGGTAACGGTGTCACTGAATCTGTGTAAATATAGATCCATTAAGACCTTTCTTAGCAGGTTTCCAAGATTTGTGTTGTTGAAATGTATGAGATAAATATTTGTATGTCTTACAGATGGGCACTAGAGACAGAACCACTGAGAAACAGATTTGGGATATTGTTTGAAGTTACCAGTGTTGTATAGACTAAGTCAATTCTCAAACTAGACTAAATTAATTCTCCAGCCTATGGTATTGCATGTTAACGTTTTATTTAGTCCAGCCTTTTATGCAGAAGATCACCTTCCCTTCAACACATTGCCTGTCAAAGGATCGTGGCCTGTTTCCTTGTCCCTTTCTTGGTCTCTGTGTGCTATGGGGGAGGGTGTGCATCTTTGTGCAGCAGCAGAGAGGTGGGAGTCTCTTTAACAGATTTTTTTTCTGGCCAAGTGTTGGTGTATCCTCTAAACTCAGTCATCCAGTATATTCCTATATGTTACATATTCCTCTATAAGACAGTTCAACTTCACCAGAAGAGTTGCCAGGACCAGCTGACCTTCTTCTTAGGGAAGTCTGCTGCCTCTGTGGGGCCCAGGTCAGGGACATCACTAGGAAATTCACCAGCCTGATTCAGCCCTTGGACTACTACCCACTATTGCTCTTTCACGTGGGTGGCGACAAGGTGGCAACACATAGCCCAAAAGAGACTTCAAGGCATTGGAAAGGTTAGTAAAGGAATCTGGGGTGCAGGTTATCTTTTCTTCTTTCTCCTGGTTATAGGCAGGGACTCTGAAAGAAACAGATGTATACAGTCCATAAATGCCTGGCTCCGTGACTGGTGTCACCACCACAATTTTGGGTTTTTCAACAATGGGATGACCTACACAGCACCAGCCTTGCTGGCGTCAGGTGGGGTTCATCTTTCTCAAAGCAGGGAAGACAGTGTTAGCTCATGAGCTAGCGGGGCTCATTGACTGAGCTTTAAACTAAGTTTGTTGATGGAGGGGGATATTATCCAGCTAGCTCTTCACAAGCCAAGGGATGATGCTCCAAGATCTGTGGAAAGGGTCGCTAGCAAAGGCCCTCAAGCTGGTGCTCTGAGATGTGCTGGGTACCCTACAGTGCACATGAAGTCTTACAGGGCCAAGCCAGGGGCCCCTGAGGCAATACGAACTGGGGAGTCACAGATAAAACACCTCAAAGGAAGGCCACCTGAAGAGCAGCATGAAGGAAATGCAGCCACTTCAGCCAGTAAGTCAGCTCCATTGGGCACCCAGCTGAAGTGCCTTCACACAAGTGCGTGTAGAATGGGGAACAAGCAAGAGGAATTAGAATTGTGCGCATGCCTCCAGGTCTATGATCTTATTGGCATCACAGAGATGTGGTGGGATGGCTCTTATGATTGGAGTCTTGGAATGGAGGGATACAGACTCTTCAGGAAGGACAGGCTGGGGAGATGAGGAGGGGGTATTGTCTTCTATGTCAATGAACAGCTGGAGTGCATGGAGCTCCACCTGGGGACAGATGAAGACCCAACGGAGAGCTTATGGGTCGGGAGTAAAAGGGTGCAAAGGGGCAGGTGATGTTGCAGTAGAGGTCTGCTACAGACCACCCGACCAGGGTGACACAGTGGATGAGGTGCTCTGGACAGATAGAAGCAGCTTCGTGTTCACAGACCCTGATCCTCATGGGGCACTTCAACTACCCTGGTATCTGTTAAAGGGACAACACAGCGGGGCACAAGAAATCCAGGAAGTTCTTGGAATGTGTTGATGACAACTTTCTTCTTCAAATGGTAGAGAAGCCAAGGAGGAAAGGAGCCATGCTGCTCCTTGTCCTTACCAACAAGGAGGGGCTGGTGGGGAATGTCAGGTTCAAGGGCAGCCTTGGTTGCAGAGATCACAAGATGGCAGAATTTAAGATCCTTAGGGCAGCAAGGAGGATGTGCAGCAATCTCACTACCCTGAACTTCAGGAGAGCAGACTTTGGCCTCTTGAGGGACCTCCTTGGCAGGGTAACATGGGAAAAAGTACTGGGCGGGGGAGGGGTCCAAGACAGCTGGTTGGTATTCAAGGATCACCTCCTCCAAACTCAGGAGCAGTGTATCCCAAGAAAGAAGAAGTCAGGCAAAAAAGCCAGGAGGCCTGCATGGATGAACAAGGAGCTCCTTGAAAACTCAGAAGCCAAAAAGGGGCCTGCAAGGATGGGTAGGCTGAGTGGAATATAGAGAGTCCAGTGGCCAGGAACCAAATCAGGCAAGCTAAAGCCCAGACGGAATTAAATCTGGCCAGGGACATCAAGGACAACAAGAAAAACTTCTATAGACATGTCAGGGATAAAGGCAAGACTAGGGAAGATGTGGGCCTCTCAAAAGGAAAGAGGAGACCTGGTCATCCAGGATATGGAGAAGGCTGAAGTACTGAATGACTTTTTCACCTTGGTCTTCACCAGCAAGGGCTCTAACCACACCGCCCAAGTTGCAGAAAGAAAAAACAGGGGCTATGAGAAGGAAGAATTGCCCACTGTAGGAGAAGATCAGGTTCAAGACCATCTAAGGAACCTGAAGTTGCATAAGTCCATGGGACCTGATGAAATCCATCCAAGTGTCCTGACGAACGAAGTTCCTAAGCCACTTTCCATTATATTTGAGAAGTTGTGGCAGCCTGGTGAAGTTTGCCCTGACTGGAAAAGGGGAAAAATAAGCCCCATCTTCAAAAAGGGAAAAAAGGAAGACCTGGGGAACTACAGGCCGGTCAGTCTCACCTCTGTGCCCGGCAAGATCATGGAGCAGATCCTCCTGGAATCTCTGCTAAGGCACATGGAAAATAAGGAGGTGACTGGTGACAGCCAACAGGGCTTCACCAAGGACAAATCATGCCTGACAAATCTGGTGGCCTTTTACGGTGGTGCCACAGCCTTGGTAGACAAGGACAGAGCAACAGACATCATTTACCTGGACTTATGCAAAGCGTTCGCACTGTGTCACACGACATCCTGGTCTCAAAATTGGAAAGGCATGGATTTCGTGGATGGACCAACTCGGTGTATCAGGAACTGGTTGGATGGCTGCACTCAAGGGGTTGTCGTCAGTGGCTCAATGTCCAAACGGAAGCCAGTGTCGAGTGGTGTTCCTCAGGGATCAGTACTGGGACCAGTGCTGTTCAACATCTTTGTTGGAGACATGGACAGTGGGATAGAGTGCACCCTCAGCAAGTTTGCCAATGACATCAAGCTCAGTGGCATGGTCGACACGCTGGAGGGAGGGGATGGCATCCAGAAGGACCTGGACAGGCTGGAGAGGTGGGCCTGTGCAAACCTCATGAAGTTCAACCAGGCCAAGTCCCAGGTCCTGCACCTGGGTCACGGCAATCCCAGGCACAAATACATGTTGAGTGGAGAATGGCTGGAGAGCAGCCCTGAGGAGAAGGACTTGGGGGTGTTGGTGGATGAGAAGCTCAACATGAGCTGGCAATGTGTGCTGCCAGCCCAGAAAGCGACCCACATCCTGGGCTGCATCAAAAGAAGCGTGGCCAGCAGGGCCAGGGAGGTGATTCTGCCCCTCTGCTCTGCTCTGGTGAGACCCCACCTGGAGCACTGTGTCCAGCTCTGGAGTTCTCAGCACAGGAAGGACATGGACCTGTTGGAATGAGTCCAGAGGAGGCCATGAAGATGCTCAGAGGGCTGGAGCACCTCTCCTGTGAGGACAGGCTGAGAGATTTGGGGTTGTTCAGCCTGGAGAAGAGAACGTTCTGTGGGGGAGCCTTATAGCAGCCTTCCAGTACCTGAAAGGGCCTACAGGAATGATAGGGAGGGACTCTTTATGAGGGAGTGTAGTGATAGGACAAGGGGTAATTGTTTTAAACTGAAAGAGGGGACATTTAGATTACATACTAGAAGTTCTTTACTGTGAGGGTGGTGAGAGCCTGGCCCAGGTTGCCCAGAGAAGTTGTGGATGTCAAATCCCTGGAGGGGTTCAAGCCCAGGCTGGAGGGGGCTTTGATCAACCTGGTCTGGTGGGAAGTGTCCCTACCCAGGGCAGGGGGGTTGGAATTCAATGATCTTTAAGGTCCCTTCCAACTCGAACCATTCTGTGACTCTGTTTAGTCAGGAGAGAGGAATAGAAAACTCAGCACATCTAACTTAGGGTGTGATGAATTCCTTCTAGCCGTTGCTTGTTTCTCTGTGTTGAGTCTTCCAGCAGTCTGGACAGAGAGACATGTGTTTTGCACACTTGAATCAGTTGAGGTCTACACCACCCTCCAAGTAGACAAGGGCTAATTTCCAGGCATAGGTTGTCATCATTTCTACAAAAGGCCCCAGGTTACACTGGCAAAGATGAGATGGACTGTATGGTTTTGAATAGCCGTTAGAAAAACATGGGAAAATCCTTAAATCTTGTGCTTAGCTTGCTTTTCATTGCTGTTATATCTCTGATGGCTTATCTAAAGGAGATCCAGCTGGGAGGTGTGGTCTTGGGCACTGTGTTAATAAATACTTGCAGGGTTTATATACCTTTTTCCCAACAAGAAGTTGTGTTTCCCCCCATATTATTTGATGTCTTTCTTCTACTTTGCAGCTTGTTTTTGTAGAAATTTCAAACTGCTGTTGTGAGACCTATTTCCATTGCAGGCTGAAGAGTGGTAGTAGGCAAGTACGGTTTTCTGAGAGATATCTGCACGATACATTGGCATACCCTGGGTCATTTCAACCACCCAGTTGGGGTATATGATCAGTAGGAGTCTAATACATGACTTTTGGAGCACCTCTGACTTGTTAATGAATGTTATCCAAGCAAATCTTGTCTGTGATCGTGGCTATCCCTGCTTTACAGACAAATAACTGAAACACCAAATGGTTTGCCTGAGGTCACGCAGGAAATCTGTGTCAGAGCCAGGCACTGAACCCATGTCTCCCAAGTCTTACTATTGTAACAGGAAAAGCATCCCACTCTCTTTCCTCCTACCTCTCTCCCACTGAGTTTTTATTGACTGAAAAGGGAACTAAAATCATGGAGCTTTTAGTCTTTTCATAGACCAAATACACTTAAGCAAACAGACAAAAAAGCCCTAAGAGCAGCAGATTGGAGTGAACTTTGGAAAATGGGTTAGAACAGCTGTTTTCCAAGAGCATTTTTATAAGCATGCTCATTAAATACTTCAAGCTTTTGCTTATTTTGAACTTCCCAGAATCTAGACTGCAGTAAAGGTGCAATAGTATCATTTCAGACAGTGTGGGTGTTTCTGTAATTATACCTTTATATCTATAATTCAGTTGTTCTAGGTGTCAGCATTGCAGACCTTTCAGAATAGCAGCCATTGAAGACAGAGGATTAAGAATTGTCATTTATCTGTAACTGAAACTGTTAATACAGCATTCCGGTTTTGATTACCTCACACTTTTGTTTTTTTAAAGCTAATAATTCTTTTTCCACTTCTCTGATATACAGTACAGCAGTGAAATCTATGGGTGAAAATGCATGATAAAAGCACTAGAGTTTGCATCTCAAATACACATAACCCACAAGATAGTGCCAGGACCTAATTCCTTCATATTGTGTTGACTGATCTAGTCTTTCAGGCACAAAAAAAAATAATAAAAGGAAGAGAGTCACATATGGCCCACTGGAACTGCCTGTATCTCTGGAAGGTGTTAATAGGAATTTTTATCTTGCTGCTCTTAGAGGAAATGACAGCCCTCGTGCTTCCTCTGTTCCCCTTGCTCTTAGCTTTTGGCTTTATTGCAGAAAATGCTTTAAGATTTTTCTTCAAGAGAAATTCAGGTCACAGAGATTTTTTGACATTCGGAGTTCTGCCTTAGAGATGTTCAGACTCTCTTTCAGGGGTTTGGGGAGTTTCTGCAGCACTTCCCCCAACAAACCCCCTAATATTTAAAGGAAACAAGTCAACAGTAAAAGCCAGAAGTAAAAGAAAATGGATAATTGAAAGAAAACTAGAAAAAAACCACAAGTGAGCTTTCTCCCTGTCAGAAATTTTAAACCAAAAGGAAATGCTAGAAATTTTACAGGTAATTTCTAGGTGAACTAGGGAATTCCATCATTGATATTGATTCCACATTAAATAGATACTCAGATTCTGCAATGGTAAATGATATTTTGGATGCAGATAAGACAAATTAGTACATGTTTGTTTTTATGTATTTTTGTATTTGCTTTCTTGCAGAGGTTTCAAGCCAGGTCAAAACCATAATAAATTAAATACCTCAGCTTGTTCACACGTGTTGTATAGGAACACTATAGATGATGACACAGAAGAGCTTCACCCAAACAGAGTACAGTAGAGTTAGTATTAACAGAAATGTATATTCTCCACTCTTCAAGCCATTGATTATCTATTCTTCCACAAAGGAAAACATGCTAATTATACTTGTGTGTGTTTTGGTTTTGAACTGAAAGATTAGTAATTTCCTCTGGGTATCCAGCTAATTTGGAGGGCAAAGGAAGCGCCACTTGACGTGCCAGCCAAGAAGCTGCTTTTCAAGGCATCCAAAAAGATTTTCACAATGGGAGTTCCTACCAAATTAACCAGGGTATTTCCTGAAGCTGTTGCTAAATTAGCAATGTGTCCAGGATTACTCTGATGCTGGCTTTATGGAACTGGATCAGATTGCTGCCTTCCTATTTATTTTATTTCTAGTGAAGGCAAACACAATTATGAGGAACGAGGGACTGACGTTTAGAAAACCGAGTTTGTTTGTTTGAAATGGAAGTCAACGGCAGCGCGAGCAGATGATCCTCACCCCTTCTGTGGAGGGACCAAACTCTACAGGTCTGCCAAGGTGTTTAGGCTCCAGTCAGACAATTGTCACCAGAATCAAACATGGACGGTGTTAACCCTGAGCAAGTTTCGTGTCCACTTGTGGGTTTTTGGAAGGAGCTATTACTTTTTCTATTGCATGTATCATACAGGCCAGCAAGCATTGATTTTTTATTTTGTTGTTGTTTTAAGAGCCTCAATACTGCATTGTTATCATTCCTGAGATAAGAATCTTGTTAGAAAGTGAGATGCACACATTGCGAGACAGTCTCTTCAAAGAGTTTGCAGTCTAGGCAGTGAAATAAAGGGGAATTTGGAGGAAGAAGGGAGAAGGAAAGAAATACTGTCCTCAATTCACTGATGAGAAACTCCCTCCCTGCATGTAACTTCTGCTATCTAAATGTAGTAATTACTGTTTTAGTAATTGCTAGTAATAGAATATTTTTAAATTACTATGTTCTCTTACTTTAGTAATCAATGGAAAGAGAGACAGAGGCATAGAGACAACTCTGGAGAAGCATTTGTTGGTCTCCACTGACAATACAAAAGCCATCTAGTCTCCCTGAATTTCCCTAGATGTCTGAGCTTAGACTTTGAAAATTATCTCCAGAGAGAAAAAATGGGTTAAACCTCATTAAACTTGAGTGTGCCAGTTAGCTCAAGCCCCAAGTTCTTACTGTGGCATTCCCATCAATTTTTGGTTGGGGAGCAAAATAAAAAGTCCTTCTGTTGGAAGGACAAACAGAAGTCTTCCAGTTGTCCTATTATGCTTGGCATATTCACTTCATGCTTCTCCTTTCTTCTACCTGAGCGGGCGAGACCTGAATTGTGCCTTTATGAAAGGTGGGTATCAGTAAGATTTAAAAAAATAAAGAAAAGCTTAATTGGAAATGAACTAACAGCGTGAGGGAGTTGAAGAGAATTCCTTTTCCAAGTTGCCTTTTAAGTTAATGGCTGCCTGAGCATGAAGCTGTAGAAAAGTTTGTCATGGTCAGTAAGGAAAACCATTGAAATAAATTATTATTCTCTTGCTGTGAACTTTGAAACAGAAAAAGTGAAATGAAGTCCAGTTCCAGAGCCACAAGTCTTTCCTAGCTGATGACAGGTTACATTTTTAAGGCCAGTTTTGTGTAGCACTCATGTCGTTTTTCTTCCTGGTGTTTGCACAGTAATGTCTGTAGGGAGCAGGAAGATGTTAAGGGGAAGAGTTAAATCTTGCTGTCTGTTCTGTGGAAGGTCCCAGGCTGCTTGAGGTCTTTCTTCACTTTTACAATGAGAAAGAAATGTTTGCAATTTTAAAACCTTAAATGTAATTTCTGCTTATTATTTGTGGGTTACCATCCTCCAGTGTAAAAATAAGATGCTATTGCACTGCTGATGTTTAAAACCAGGAGCAAAGGAGGACTGTCAAAGCTCTCCAAAGTGTTGGTAGCACATGAGTGCTCCTCGAAGCCTATGTTGAGATTGTCGGGCTCGCTACTGCATGCTCCATGTACGGAGGCAAACCTGTGTATCGTTATCATTATGTAGGAATCCCCGTGTTTGTTGGCAGCCAGTTTAAAATTGTTTCGTTTCTGTCTTTTGGAGTTTCAGATCTTGGCTCTGGAAACCTACATATACAGTCCCAGCACATGAAAATATAAATATTTGCTGTTAGTACTTGATGTAGGAATTTTTTTTCCAGCAGCAATTTATGCTGTTGCTGGTTGCCACCACTGGTACAAAGTTTGTGTAGGAACATTTTGGACTTACAGCAAGATTTATTTTAGCCCTTTGTATTAGTCATACCCCCTGTAGTCTCTTCATTTCAGTGATTGCTATACACACGCTCACATACTCATACTTTGGCACCATATTTAAAGGCATAGATGGATTTCTGGAGGAAATATTATTCATTCCAGGGAGTGTATTGTACAGAAACTTGCTGACCTTCCTGCCTCCTTCACTTTAATTGCTTCTTTAAATGACCGTTCCAAAACATTTTGCAGTTGGAGTTGTTCCTCTCACCCCCGGTCTAGAGCATCTCTGTGATAGCGATGGAATCTGGCTTTGGGAGCCCTCTCACTAGCAGGAGAAACTGGTGCATCCACCCTGTCCTGGGATGGCTGTGAGGGGAGGCAGGGGCATGCACCATGGTTCAGCATGGCACAGTCACCCCTAGGCATGGGAAACAGGACCCCAAAGCTCAGAAGGAGCTCTCACAAACATCTTCGTAATGTCAGCATGATAAACTGAAGCTTTCAGTGAAGAGGAATTTAGCTCTCATTTAAGATATCATTGTTATACAGGAAAGGGTTCCTGGCCATAAAATTAAGTTCTTTCCTGAGTTAGGATCTTAAAATAAATCCAAAGTGGAAAAAAAACATAGTGACATATTTGCCTTACAGGAACCATCTGAATCACTGTACAAAAGCTGTGCCTTGGTTAGAGTTCACTGCATTTGCAGTGCTTGAAAATAATCTTCTCGTGCATTGCTGGATGTTGCCTCCAGGCTACAGCAAAACTATGGCAGAAAGTTTTCTGTGACTTTCTAGTTTGGATTTTTAGATGGAACCAGATTTGGACAAATTTTGTGACATTTTCTGTTTGTTTTGTCTAAATCTTCCAATAATGAGAGTCCTGTAGTATTCACATAAGCTGTGAGTATTTCTGCAAATGCTAGATAAAGAGAATATTCATGGAAGGCACATTTTGAATGTACAAAGATAAGTCTGTCTTTCAAAAAAGACTGGTACTATAAAGATCAGGGACTTTGAAACGTAGACAAAAGTGCACTGTGGTCTATGTATTAAATTGCATTAACTTGACATGTTCACTTGTGGCCTGGTCACAATAAGATTCTAAACTAAAGAAGTAAAATTTGTCAAATTACTCAGTTATTGAAATTTTTCAACGCTCTCTTCCCTGAAACCCCATGACCTGTCAATGTAAGGTGGCAGTCTGCTCCTTTTGGCTGGAGAAGCAGAAGCCAGAGCTATGGTGGGATGCTCCTCTCTCCTAATTTAATGCTTTAGCATCTCCACTTTACTGTTTAAATCATACCTCTCATGGCCATGTAAGTTTTCCTATATGATCTGTGGATTACTGCATTTTTTAACAGCATTACTATTTTTAGTTGAACTCTTTCAAGGGTTGTGTAAAATGGGTTAATTTTAAAAATTCTTTTCTGTTGTTTCAGTGGTTCTAAATTTATTGCCAGAATCAACAAAACTGCTCTAATTCAAACATGTTTCATTATCAGTGAATATTGAACATTTTTGGCATAAGGAGCAAGTAGTCAGATAATATATATATATATATACAGAACTTATTTGTCTACTGTTGAAAGTCTGACCTTGTCTGGAATTTCTTGTGAGTACCCTTTTTTTCTCAGTGTGTGTGACATGTTAGATTAAGCATGCCTATCAATTCATCTCTGTTCACCTACTAAAGGGTGAATCGGTATCTTTGAATCAGGATGCGCGTATACGTTTTTCCATAACATTAGGATGAATGTGCTGTGGTTAGCAACAAAGACAAACAAAAGTGGATCTGTTATTTATTATCCAGTTTGCAAACTTGAACCACTGATTAGGTATGTGTACATAAATAAAACAGTAAAAAAAGCAAAAAACTAGTAAGAAAGGAGAAATATGTATCTGGCAGCAATTTCAAGAAGACTACGGCAAAAATGTCCTTCAGAGCCAGTATACCCCAGGGCTGATGAGAAAGGCATCCATTTTGAAGTTGAACAATTTTAGCAATTTTGTGAAATGACTGATCTGTGTTCAGACCTTGACCACGTTTCATGCAGCCAAAATTGCCTTTCCAGATATCTTGTGTCTCACGATGTTTACCCTGAGCTTGCCCTCACTTTTTCCATTATCAGATGTGGGTTTGGTTCCATCACACTCGCTCACAGCTGAATTCCACCTTCACACTTGCTTTGCATCAGCTTAATTCTGCTGGCTTCCAGGCTCTCGCTAATAACTGCTGATGATTTAGCTCAAGAGAGGGGAATCAAGCTTACTGGAAGAGCCTGGAAACTATACATTTTAATACTATAATGAATTCTTTTGCATTGGTGTGGGAGTCTAGTGTTGTCTATAAGGAATGAACTGAAAATACACATTTGCTTGCCTGTTTGCCTTGTAAAATGCCAGTCATTAAATATGGGATTGGCCCTTGCCTTCTCATGTGCAGCAATGCAGCAGGGAGAGTGTGCTTAATGCTTTGTTGGAAGCAACAGCTAGTTTTCTCTTGGTTTTCAGTCTCATTCTTCTGCGTGACTCCTATCAAATGAACGCCAACTGCTAGTTTCCACTTCCCTGTGCTTGGTCCTCAGATGACCTTCCCAGCCACCTGTTTGGAAATTGTATTTCATTTCCCTCTCCCAGCTTGACATCTCCTGCAGGATATGAGGCTCTGCAAAAAAGGGAGGGTCTCGCCTTTGATGCACGTTAAACAGGTTGAGGTTAAGACTAGAAGGGACCACTGCTTTCAGTCTACCTGTGAAGTTTATGTTACAGGCAGTAGGTATGGCCTGAGGCTTTAAGAGCTTGCTAACAAACCTCAACAATTTCTAAAGGCCTCAAAGTCTTGCTAGAAATTGTCATGTTCTGAGAGTAGCTACATACAAGCAGAAATGACGTTATGAGCCCCCTGAAGGTGGGGGACAGAGCTGATAGTAGAGGGAATGTGCTGAGGCAGCAGGTGTATTATTTCTCCTAAAACCTTCAAACCACCTAAACCCATGGCTGGCCTGGATCAGAAATGTGAGCGTGTTTTACTGGCAGCCCTGGGTTACTCTCTGTGTTCCCAGGGGAACAGATGGTGATTGTCCCCCTTGCGCTGGTACCATCTTGTTGGAGTGCCAAGCCCATCCCACGTATTCTGATAAATCCCTGCACGTGCAGAGAAGGTCAGAGAGGATGATCCCTGTGTTCAACGGGCTATTCCCAGACAGCCCTATTAAATATCCTGCAGGTTTTTAGGATGCAGTGTGTGCGGGCTGTACATGCTATGCTTCGCACACAACCGTTTCACTCTGAAATATCCTCCTTCCACTTTGTCTTAAGGGTGATGTAATCCAATATGATTAAAAATCATTGCTACTTTATGGGTTTGCCCCTTTCTCCGTAAGACTTTTCAAATATTCGGAGTCCACTAAAGAAGTCCGGTGGGAATTTCTTCCTTGTTGCAGATACAGCATTTTTAAAGCATGAAGTAATGCAAATGCTTCTACCACTGGTTACGTCTGGTCTCTGAGAAGCTTAGTGGTTTTTGCTGACGCCAAAAAGTTGGCAGAGTAACCCACTGTATAGGCGATCCTATTTAAACGCTATCTCTCAAGCATGTATGTGGGCTCTTTACGGGGGCAACAACTTTGAGTAAATCAGCAAAGCTAGAGACCAACTTATTTCTGAATATGTGGCCATTTCTGGGTAGGGCAGGCAACATAAGGGGCAATTTGCTTTTCTGCATGATGGTAGATTAGTAGTAACGTTAGCCATGGTATGCCATAGTTATGGTAACCTTTAGAGGCCCGTCATGCAAGGTGCCATTTCCAGCCTGTGCAGTACAAATATTCTGGCTTATATCTCTTTATGCATGTTGCACGTGTGTTGAATCCAATAGGCAAATGACTGAGTAGTGATTTTCAGTCCCTTAGATTTTTAGATGTCCGGCTGAAAGGCTATAAAAGATGGTAATTTTAAAAAGGGTCACATGTCTACCTTCTGGAAGCAGGCCTGACTAGGTGTCTGAGTGAGGCACCCAACAATAACATCTCACCCTTGATAATCGTAGGTGGCCGGCATCGAGGAGTTCAGGAGTGCAGGTGAGATCTGAATGCAGGCTGTACTGCCTTTAATCACTCTGATATCCCACAATGGGAATATCAGAGTGATCTTTTTTTACCTTTTTTTTTATGTTGGGGCTGAGCAGTTTGACAAAAGTGCCTTTGAACTCAAGATAAAACCTAGAAAAAAATAATACACGTTACGTTGATGATAGGTGTTTTACAGCCTGTGAGAAGAGGTTCCTAGAGGATGAGAACAGCCCTACACATGGACAGCCTGGTAAAAATAACCATTATCAGTAAAAACTTGTGTGGGTTTTCCTCACGTGAAAGTTGAAGATATTATTCAAGCTGGTCAAAACATGCTTCGTTCTCATTAGAACAATGAAAAATCAAAATAAATATATCAAGTTATAAACGTTGTGGAAAAGTTTTTTTCCAAAATGTTCAGGTTCAAAACACCCCCCCTACAAATATTTCACTTTAGAATTGAAAATCTGAAAATGTAATTTTTTTGCAAAAATATGATAATTTTTTTTAATTGAAAGATTTTCTGGGAGTTGAAGGTTAGGATCAGTAGTTGGTAATATTTAGTTCTGTTACAAAAATTGTAAGCTGTTACTCTGAAAAAGCTCATTATATATGTGACTATTGTATATAAACAAGAAGAAGAACAACTAGAAAATAATTTAATACCCTTGAAATTATTTTTATGCCATTTTTTCTGCAACGTAAAGTTGTTCAATGAAATCTGCTAGGTCAGGTTAAATATATATATATATATCACTTCTATATATGGAGAAATTTTGTATGGTCAAGACCGATTGTAGCTTTTTTGATCCAGATGGGTTTGTTTATATAGGAATGGAACCATTCTAGTACATAAAACCAGTATGAATTCCAGGAGTTTTACTTACAGGAGTTAATGTAATATCCACATTCATGGGTGAAAAAAATTGACAACTTGTTCTTAGCAAGCAAGTGTAATGTGTATTTCATGCACCTTCAATGTCATCACCATTTGCAGATGTTCTGCTGGCCTGAAGACCAAAGTGTGCCTTAGAGTGCTCCTTTATTAGCGTCTTTTCAGTACAGAAGTGAGCTTTTAAAGTCAAATCCCCAGCCCTCCCCGTTTAGGGAGCTGTGGTTCACATGGCAGAGTGCACAAACTGGATTCCTTTTGGGGCAAAAGAAATACAAAGGAGCAGCCAAGGAGTGCACTTAACACTCATTTGTGGCTGCAGCACACTCAGGCCACAGGACCAGATGGAGCAAGTTAGAAAGGTATGTAGTGTGGGCATCAGGTGCAGAGGATGCCCTGCAGTTAGCCTGGGTCACCCAAATGTTTGGCCTACATAGTGTGCTAATGGAGACTTTGTCTACAACTGCCTGGGTACAGATTTTAGGTACACTTCCAGAACAGGAGGTTTAGCTCTATTGCCAGAGCACCAGACCACAAATGATTTTATACGGGACTTAAAACCAGAAGTTTCCAGAAGTACCTTCTGGAAAACAAAATGGAGCAACCTTCAGCAGAGACAGCTCTGACACAGCTCCTTGGAAGTCCCTCCCTGGGAGGCTGTGGGGCTCCTCCTGCTTGGTACATCACTCCGGACAGGGTTTTTATTTCCCAAGCTGCAGTCCTAATGCAGGATTTAAGAGAGTCTCCCTTCTGTTCCCCCTGCCCCAGTTTTGTTGTTGTTTGTTTGTGTTGGGAGTTGGACATTGACTTTTCTCTGTGGCTTCCGTTTAGCCTTTGTGCTGAGTACAAAGGCAATGCCTATCTCTTTCCACATCCTCTGCACTGCTCTGAAAACCCCCTTCTGCTATTTCTGTGAGATGCTAGATCCCAGGTCCTGGGAAGATCACTCTGGGGATAGTCCTTTTCTATTTATACGCTGGTGAGGCCACATGGAAATTTCCAAAAAGCTCTAGTACCTCACGTACCCCGAAACTCCAAGTCTTTGTCAAAGAGCCTGGCTGCCTGCTCCGTATCAATGAGTTGCACAGTTGTTTGCTCATGCCCTTAAACTTTGCCAGAAATTTTCTTCTCTGTGTACCAGATTATGAGGTTGGTCACAAGGAGGAAAGCGGATGGCTGGGGTAGCACCATGTTTGACCGAGGAGAGGCTCACACATGAGGCCAAATCCCGATTTGTATTTCAGAGATGCAGTTTAGTCTCAGCATAACACCGGCAGGAGCTTTGTGCTAAGAATTTCTTCAACAGGTTGATTTCCCAGAGCTGAATTTTTCATTGAAAACAAAGTTTCATGAATAGTTACTGTAGCTTTGTCTGACTGGTTGACTTGAACCTTCCCTTTATGTATATAAAAATTGAGGAACATAAGAGATGGTGTGAAATGTGTCTGACAGTCACCTTAACAAAACGAACGAGAAACCCCAAACAAATGAACAAAAAACCTTTGGAAAGGCTGGATTTCCTTCTACCTCAGCATGATCCACCCATTTCAAAGTTTTTTTGTTACCTTTTTTCCAAGTTCTGTGCTGCTTCAGTTTCTAAGAGTGCTGAAAAAACCGAGTGCTTCTCAGCTGCCTCGACTCCTTTCCTGACCACCGGCTGTCAGGATACACTGATTCATGGCAGATACACAGATGAATATGGGCTGCTTTCTGCCTGATTGAATTCCCCCAAATTCTACAGGCCCAGTAGTAGAGCCTGCCTGTGCCTTCCAGGAAGTTGCATCTGCCTTTGGCAACTGAACAGACAGTAGGAGACCCGCTGGTCTGTTCTGGAGCAGCGCGGGTGACAGGAGGTTACTCGGTCCTTGCATGTGTCTCTCCTGATGTGGGCTGAAACACTGAATTTAATAGCCACCTTGTGTAGGATTGCTGTATAGTTGGCAGGGAGGAAAGGGTGTTTCCAAATTCGGACTTAGTCCTCTGGAGGTGCCTTTCTCTGCTCAAGTGTTTTAAAAAGGACGAGATGTGGCCAAGCTTTGGTTTTAGAGAAGATAATCACTTAGAGAAGAAAGGACCAGATTTATGTTACTTCATGCCAGATAATTCCTTTTAGTCTTGCGAAATATTTCTTTCATTTGTTCTTGCACCATTTTTGTACAGGATGTAAAGCAGGGCTATTTAGAGACTACGCCAAAAGCACAGAAGCTCATACTGTCCTTTCCATATCTCTTGCATGAATCTAATGACATCTGTCCAAGTGTCTGGTAATTCAAACTTTCAGGAAGAAAGAGCAAGTACTGAATACATCTTGACTCTGCTGTTCTTAATTTAACATAAACCTTCTAGTTGATCTGGATCTAATTCCCATGTGAAAGTTCAAAGAAAATAAATGTCAATGTACTTTGTGAATCTCTTATCTACAATAAATAATGAAAACTTATTCCAGGTGATCTGGACAAATGGAGAACATTGTAGTCTTAATTTTCAGTTGATCCCAAGGAGACTAAACTGCAGGAAGCTACCTGTGCCTGTATCTGTTGGGAATGTAAGGACAGATTACATAAAGACAGGTTATAAATACATACTTCAAAGAACAGACTGTGAAGAGCTTGCAGGCCAATGAAGCAGAAAAGTTTATCTTACCAAGAGACATAGACATCGCTTGTCTGGAAAATAGTATTTAGGATCTAGATAGACCTTTGGCGTTTCTTTTTTGGCAATACTTTGGCTAACTCAGCTATGAACTGTTTAATGCAAAATGGGACTCAGAGCATGCAGTAATTTCATATCTGTAACAACTCTTTTACTCCATTTTTCAAGGATTTGTGGTTTGAATAATATGCACCTCTCAGAGTGAAGGATGTGGGGAGGCCAACAGCAGGTTGTGTGAGAATGTCACTTGTTGACTTATAGGACTCATCTCCCTCTCCTTCAGTCTTACACGTTGTAAGGATGGAATTTGCTGATACTTTGTTGTCATAGTTTGTATTAAATGCCAATGGGTTTTCTGCAGTGAATATTCCTAAGATGCAAAAAGTGAGAAGGGTTTTCTAGTGCAAGGTTATCTTGACTGAAGATCATTTTATCAAAGCTTGGTATGTTTCACTTGCTTCAAGTGAAACAATCTACTTTTCTGGACAAGTGAATAAGCTAATGATACTAAAAGTTTAATTTTGTACTATTTATGCTGAATGTAAAAGAACAGATTTGCTGTCCAGGCTTGTGCATTTACAGTTTTCATTTAGTTTTGATAGAAACCGTGAAACAGTCAAGTTGGCCAAAACATCAAATAATAAGGTTACAAAAAAGGTAATACACAAGATAACACAATTGACTTAAATTGTTATGTGGTGATTTCTATCTTTTGCTGAGATTTTTCTCCTCTATCTCCAGACACGTAGAACACAGGTACCTACATGTGAACTAGGTTAGATACATTCATATCCCATCCAGTCAAGAGAGACAAGCATGTCCAGAGCATGGTTTGTCTGGCTTAGATGTTTTCTTTATTATTATTTGACTCTCAAAGTCCTTATTTCTCTCTTTTGACTATTAATGGGAGTCCAGACATCCAGCTCAGATGTAGATGTATTTTATGGACAGGCTAATCCCACCTTCTTGTGTCATTTAGTTTAAATCAATAATAATTATTATTTATAATTGTGCTTGCAGGTTGGTCAGGACAAAGGAAGCTGTTCTTTTCACCGAAACCCCAGCCCATGTGTTGTTCCTCAAGAAAATGAAAATATTTTCCACACAATATTTGCTTTTTTCACAAAGTCTGGCAGGAAAGTATTGGTAAGAAAGTCGACTTATGGCAAACCTGAACATACAATGTGTCTTACAAAAGATTTTGCATGGCTTAGCATGAAGAACTCAAGCAGATAGTTCATTCTAGAGCAGCTGTTTGGAACATATATACTGATACTTCAGTGACTTTAATCATAGAATGGCCTAGGTTGGAAGGGACCTTTGCAGCAGAGCCCGTGCTGTGCTCAGCACCCACCCCATGCAGAGGGCTGGTGTGCAGTGGTGGCCCCAGGTGCTCACCTGGCTCAGCAGCTCTGCAGAGACCTTCATTTTACCTGGCTTGTTTTCATGCAGGTCTCTATCTAGTTGTCTTGAGGTTTTGAAAGCTGTTGCTATTTCAGCGTAGGAGTGCTGTGCTTTAGCATTTCACTATGTAACCTAGTCAGCTGGTGTGTTTGCTGTCAAACAATTTGTCACTGAAGCTTTTCCTCCTTTGCCTAACAGCTTTTTCCATATTTCCTGTAGGACTGTGAAAGACCAGGCAGGTCCTGCTTAATTATACGCTGCAACTTAAGCTCATTAGCAAAAGCAGAGTCCTGTGATTTAAGTATCCACACGCTGCTGAATACCGAGATACTGAAGAAGGTATGTGCTGCCTCTGTAACTTGTCTTAAATACCAATTTAAGTATGCTTATGTGTGTCGATGGACCCAAGAGTTGCATTCCTTCTGCTCTTTACTAGTGTGTTATAAAAAAGCCATGGTGTCAGAGAAAACAGTTCTATTTATCAACAGTGTGTATGGAGGTGTTAATCCTAGTTCTTACCCAGTAGCCATTAAAGCAGAAATAAATTAAGTTCAGAAATTTATACATTGAGAAACAACAAATGAGGCCTTAATTGAGGCCATGGTGTAAGGGTAGAGACTTCAGAAAGTTGAACTGATTTCCAAAAGTCTTCATCCTAAAAAATAAAAAGTAGAGTAAGTGCATGTACACTGTGACCAACTATATGTCATTCCCTCTGTGTGAACAGAGACATGGCAGTTTTTTGTAATTTTTTACCTAAAATGATTATTATTCCAAGAAGATACATAATGACCATATTAATACTGAGCTTGACATTTGTGACAAGAAACAAATGATTGCAAAATGAGTGTCTTCTCTGAAGCCACTGGATGAGACAGCAGATCTTTTAAATTTCTAGTGACTTACTGTGTCTGGACCTGTTTTCCTATACTTACAAAAATGCTCCCTGTGCAATTGTGGCAAGATGCTGTAAGATCATGAGGGTATAAGAGGAGAAAGCTGATAACATGAGCCTACTAACATTACCTTATCTTTGATAGCTGCTAGATTAAAAGCATTGAAGAGAGCCCTTATTAGAAAGCAGTTCCTAAAGACATTGACAGCCCTGAGCTTTTCCAGCTGAAACCAACCAGTCTGCTAATGTCTGTTCATATTAGAAAACAGAAAACATAGGCAAGGCCAGAGGCTTCAGCTATTTGTTACATGCTTATAGGAATGTTGAAATATGTAAGCAAGTAACTGAGTGCACACAGAGCACGCTTCTGGGAAATTCAGTCCTGGGAAGAGCCATGATTCATCCTGTCTGCTGGGTCCTTTCCAAGATGGCCATTAATAACACTTCTTTAAAAGACATACAGTGCTTACACATGTCTCTGGGTCAGTATCACCAGTACATGCCATTTGCTACTTATCACCTACTGCCCCCAAGGTGGACAGCACACAAAGGACAAACCCATGAGTTGAAATGGCAGCTTATTGGGATGTGCCTGTTAAAATGCACTGTGTAAAATATAAGAGAAAATATATATTAATAAGGGGAGGTGTGTGTTGAATATTTAAGATAATATGGCAGTGCACAGGTTCAAATAATTGCGAAGTTTTCATCTTGGGATATACTTGAGTTTACCCCAGGTTTCACATATCTTTTTTCCATTCACTTGAAAAACAAATAGGAACTTTTCTTTGATGATTAATATTGGGCCTGCCTGTGTTGACTGGCAGTGTTCTGTCTTTTGAGGTAAATGTGGGAAACATTAACAGGCCAAATAAATGATGCATTTAAAATCCAACATACCTGATTTTGTTTTAATCTGAGGTAATGGGCTCGGCTTTGTCTGTTGTTATGGGCATAAGGTATATTTTTTCAAAGGAAGATTTTAACCAGGGTAGGACTAAACTCTCATCCAAGCCTCTGCTAAGCATTTTCTAGATATGTTTATTACACTGGCAAATGTTTGATGTTTTTTGGGGGGTTTGTTGTTTTTTTTTTTTGTTGTTGTTGTTTGGGGCTTTTTTGCACCCTCAGATCCAATTTCTCTTTTCCCTTCTCAGGACAGTTCATCAGTCATCCAGTTTGTCACAAGGGCAAAGGTGCGGGTGGACCCTGACCTCAGAGTTGTGGAGGTCCCCGGTGGGAGCCCAGAAGAAAAACCAGTAAGTAAATAAGCCCACAGAGAAAGGTTTCCTGGTCCCAGCATGGTAGAGATCTTTGAGAGCTCTATGCAAACCGAAATTTGTGACTGGGCTTGGGCTGGGCTAGTCCATGAGAGTGCCCAAATTTTGTCTGGCTGGACGAGCAGTGCCGTGAACGGTACTTCTGTGGTTTTGCTCTCTGTGATAACCATGCCATCACAGCGAATGATGTCATGTGGAGCAGGAGGATCTGCGTTGTACTAGCCAAAACTGTAATGCCCTTGAGGTATTTGTGCCAAAATTAGGTTTAGCTTCCTGTTCTAGGGTTAACGTCTGCTTTAATCTAATCCAGATTTTCCTTGAAAACCTAGCAGAGACTTGAAACCTCAGCAAAGTCTTTTCAGATGTGCCAGTATGAAATATTTAGAAGCGTTAGTGATATTTTGGGAGCTGTGCAAATGGGCAAGGGAGTCTAAACTTTCAGAAACTCATTTAACTATTCCGTTGTGCTGAGCTGATGGAATTCATGTATGACCTGATACTGCTTTTTGTGTTGATCTGCATGAGGCTGGATTGAAAACTGAAGGGGAAGTATTGAAGTTCAAGCTGAATTCACTGTGTAGTTTTGGCTGTAAGTAAAACTGTACAGGACCACCTTCAGAACCTACTGGAGGTGATAGCTTTGGTTTCCTACTACCAAGTTGTACATGAAAATTGAATGGGGGCCACATCCAAATTCAGCTTTATTTTTGCCTGGTGAAATTTCAAAGTTTCATTTCTTATTTCTCTCTCATATGAGGATCGGAGGTGATTACTTTCAATTTCTCAGCCCATGAAACCATTCTCTCATTGGCTCCATTTCAGTGAGTGCTACTAAGGTTTGAGAGAGCATTGAGTTCGACACGCTTTTGGAATGCACTGATGTCCCAAGTTAAAGCACTCATCTCAGAGATACAGGATTTAAAACCCTACAGGCAAAGGAAGAGTTGAACCTGCATCTACTTACTCCCTTCTGTCTGAAAGGAGAAATACCACTACAGTTACCATCTTCTCCACCATCATGTCTGCAGCCCTAGACATAACTTTCTGTTTTATTAGAGCTGTCAGAAAAGAAATTTTTGTATATGACAGGACTCCATTTTTTTCCCTTCTGTTTTATTTTCTTTGTCAGATTTCTGGACCATTCTAAAGAGCATTAAAAAATAGGCTTGGCAGCTGAAATGAAAAGCGTATCTAGCCTTCCCTAAGAATTTGCCTTGTAAGTGACCCGCAGCCCTGATTGTTAATACAGTGCTTGAGCTCTCTTTAGTTCTGCAGTTTGCACAGAGCAAATATTGCAATTTTATGGCAAAATTTCATTAATGACTGAAGTAACACCTTACTGTGACACCTATGCCCCAACTGAAATGGAAGAAGCCAGATCTCCCTGCCAAATATTTTGATCTGTAAATGGTTTCAGAATCTCTGAGAATGATCGCCACAATGTAAAATGTGTGGGATCTTATTTAATGTTCAAAATTTAGATATGCTTTTATCTAGGAATGCAAGCTCTGCTGTATTTCATTGCAAAAAAAACCCCACAAACAGAAGATGCCAACATTGTCCTTTTCCTGTTCCCGGAAAGCTTTTCATCAAGCCTTGAGCTGCAACGATTATAAAGTGCAGTGTGTGTGCTGGGAAACTATATTAATCTTCAAACAAGAGCTTGCTCCTAGTTCTGGGAAGCCCTAGCTGTACAGGAGCACGCTTGACATGTAGTAGCCATGTAACATCAATTTGTAATCTCAAGTCTTTTCTAATGTGAGTGCCATTCACTCTCTCCTTTATGCTATTTCCATATGTCTGTTGGCTTCACCATTGCTGTATGTTTTGCCTAGGGTCTTGTTCAGGGAAAAATTTCAGACATGTGGTTTGGCTCAAGGTCTTCATTTTTCCCCTCTTTCCTTGTGGAATGCAGAAGGGAATAGTACTCATTGCAAGCCACAGCTATTCAGCTGGAAGTAGAGACAGGAGAGATAAAAAGTCTTTGTTCATACTCTTCCTTTCTTTTCTAAAGCTCACCCTGTATTCTTTTCACTGACTGTGGACTACGGCACCGTATCTGTTTGGATACCAGCTCCTTCAGAACAGTTGTGCATGGACTTCCTTTGAGTCTGTTTATGAAAGTGTTCCCTAACAATGAAAAATATTTTCTGAAAGACTTTATCACGGTGAATTTGAAAAGGCCTTTTTGCTTTCGACAGCTGTATGTAGACTTACTGGCCATTTAAATGGTTCTTTAGAACCAGGTGCCCTAACTCCACTGGGCACTTTTAGAATATACTGGAGAGTATTGGAGTGCAAACTACCTGTAAAGAAGACAAAAGGAAAGGGAAGACTGGTATTTGTGATGCTAGTGTAAGAAGTACCAGTGGTCTCAGGACCACCCATATAAATATCAGCTTTGGCAGAAACCGTAGTAGGCGATTTCTAAGTCAGCTGCAAAAGCTTATGTAAATATCGGTGAGTTGGGTAGCAGAATGTCTTTGGAACTAACCAATTTTTTAAAAAGAAGCATTTATGCGATTTTTCAGAAATAATTTCTCTGGATTGGGATCTGGTTTTATGTGATTTGGAATAATATATTTTCTGTCTCTGGATACGGTAGGCTGTTTGAACGCTTATGGGGAACAACTGGCATGAAGAAGGTGAGCAGAGTTCGGGTCTGGCTCTGTGCTGACAGTTGTATTAGCACGAGCGTATGTTGGCTGAAACCGATGGCATGGTATTTTCTTGAGCATATGGGTTTCAATGAAGGTTTGGCTCCTTCTCCTCTGCATGTGAGGCAAAACCAACAATAAGCTCCATGAGACCGCGGTGGTCATACAGCAGATGCTAGGATTCGGGCTGTGCGCTCTCTGCTGCGTGCAGGAGGAGCAGTGCTCTTAAGGAGCAAAAGGACGTCCCTCCCTCCGTGAGTGCCAGTGTGCAGGGAAGAATACAATGGGTTCCAGTGTGTCAAAATCAGCCAAATACCTCTGAGTCTCCCTGTCTTGAAAGTGGGGGAACGCAGAGCTCAATAGACGAAAGGGGAAGCCCAGATAAAATGCAGGTAACTCCTGCAG
The DNA here is from genome assembly GCA_033628505.1 of Tringa tobata. Lineage (NCBI taxonomy): Eukaryota > Metazoa > Chordata > Aves > Charadriiformes > Scolopacidae > Tringa > Tringa tobata. The sequence goes on along the minus strand of JAHREE010000324.1, from coordinate 2,359,940 downwards.
CAAAGCACCCTGTAAAACCAAAGGCTACTGTATAACTCTCTGGTGCTGTCACCTCAGCACAGGTCTGCTTCAGCACGCCTTTGAACCTTTCTCTCCACCTGTGTAGAGTTCACTGTTCTCTCATTTTCAGCCCAGTCACTCCAAGTTTAATTCAACATAAACAAGTGTTGCCCTACATGGATTTTGTTTAATTTTTTTTTTTTTTTTTTGCTTGGGTTCATGATACAAGTACATCATAGAATGGTTTGGGTTGGAAGGGACCTTAAAGATCAGCCAGTTCCAACCCCCTGCCCTGGGCAGGGACACCTCCCACCAGACCAGGTTGCTCCAAGCCCCCTCCAACCTGGCCTTGAACCCCTCCAGGGATGGGGCAGCCACAGCTTCTCTGGGCAACCTGGGCCAGGGTCTCATAACCCTCAGAGTGCAGAATTTCTTCCTAGTATCTAATCTAAATCTCCCCACTTCCAGTTTCAAAGCATTACCCCTCACCCTATTGCTACACTCCCTGATAAAGGTACGTTTACATCCTGATTTAGGTGTGTTTGTTTCTGATGATTTGGGGAAAGCAACAATAAAAAAGAAAAACTTTAAAAAATTAAGTTTATGGTTGTGAAGACCTACAAGGTGGTTTTGAGAGGTCTTAATATGCATATTTATATGCCGAGAGATGTAAATGTATATTCACATGTCTAAGCTTTAGTTGTCTGCTGGTGGTGCAGAGGACTCCTATCTTTGGGCTGTTCTGCATATCTGTGTTAGAAGGGGCAGCCTGTGGGACCAGATAGTTCTTATGCCATCCCAGCCTTTGTTTAATGCACGCGGGGATACCTCTTGCACTCAGGAACCCACCACCCCCTCCCTTTTGCCTTTGAGAAACACTCAGTGTTTTAAGGCACCCGTTGTCTCCAGCTGAGCTCTGAGATGGGCAGGTCGTAGCCTGGCTGGAGTCAGACCTGTCCTTCCCCCAGCAGCTTTACAGCCCCCTTTCCAGGGGCTTGTTTTTTGCTGCCTTACTGATTTCATCATGTTTCCTTTTTCATTTCATTGTTTTACCTTTCCATCTGTTACTGTAACGATCCCTTTATAGATTTTCTTGACTTCACGTTGCAGTCTGGCAGGTAGAAACACACGTGTGGGTAAAGGAACAGAGCAATGCACAACAGCAATAAAATACAGTTAATTTCCCAGGGATAGAGACAAGCAGCTAGCAAGGATACCTCAGGTTTGTTATTTTTCAGGAACTTTTTTTCAGTTTTTTTTTTAGTATATGTAAATAAATAAATATATAAAAAGGGGTGCATATACATATATATATACAGATATATAGGAGAATGGTGTCTTTACTGCAAGTCCTTTCACATACAATGGCATTTGAATGGGTAAGTCAGCCAGCAGAGCAGTGTGGTTTGAAACACCAGAAGTGTTCCAAGTCATAATACAGAAATAAAACAGCATTTCTTTTTCTATAAGCCCATGCCTTCCATGGTGCTGTGGTTCATGACACACGTGCATAAAATTAATTTAGTGCACATAAGCAAAAAGAAATGAAAGTTTTGCAGTTATGTATTTCTAACCAGATTTTTGCTGAAGCATTTTTCTTGTTTTTCTGAGTCCCAGTGTAGCAGCCCATGCCTGTTCTGCAAAGGGCTTCAGCACAGTACGAATTTCAAGTATTTGCAACATTCCTGCTTGGTTATCTTCTTAAGTTCTTTACAAACTTTACTGAAGTAGGGATTTTAAAACAACTGAAAGAATACAAAATTCTGATTATTTTCAATTAATTCACTAAGACTATCAGAATATAGGAGTGTTTGGCACATGTAGGAGATGAACTGGTAGATGCCCTTGTCCATGCGGGTTCAACATGTCAGAAATGAGCAGCAGAGTGCAGATCTCTGTTATTTTACAGAAGGGCAGTTGCGTTGTGTAAAACCCAGCTGACGTGGAGCTAGGCACAGCTGAACAGTGAGTCTCCTGGGCTCCCCTGCGCTCCGATCCCACAAGGACAGTGTAAAACGCATAAGATAAATACGGAACTAAAACTCCTCATACATCATCAAGACAACTGGTTTTGACGGCCTTTCCCTGGCCTTTTGTCAGAGTCTGAAAACAAGCCTGGAATCCGCCCCATATTTTATAACTGTTGCGTGTGCTTTCTCTGAACCAGACAGCTGCTCCCCCACCGCCCTCTTTAGGATGCTTCCCCAACCCCCTTATCTTCTGCATCAGTCACTCTTATCACCCCTGTCTTCTCTATCTCTCTGGGCTGGGTTGGGGACTTGCCCTGTGCTTCTTGGGGTGGACAGGAGGAAGGGTTCAAGGTGCACTGGAGGTTGGCTTCCAGAGATCACGCAATGGCCAACGGGTGAGGCAGCTGGCACGCTTCTCTTCACTCGCCTCCAGCCTCCCCACTGGGATGACTTGCTTCCCTGGCCTCCCACCTACTGTACTGGCTTCTTGATGGTACTCCCAACACGTGGTGTACTCTGACTGACTGCTCGGTCTGGTTTGATTGGGAATTGACTTGGGTCTTTGGTTGTTAGTTGCTTCTTCACCAAAACTCATTGCAAGGGGCTGTGTATTAGTGCAGGCAGAGTTTGAGGGCTTGAGCAGGATAAGGACATTAACACGTGCAACATCCCTGCTCCTCTCCAAACCACAAAGCCATGAACGGGGGTTTTTTGTGCTTGTACATTGATTCCAGAGTGCTGGAAGAAACTGGATAGATAATAAGCTGTTCTTGCTCTCTACCCTTATAATTCAAGCTGTGACTGCAAAAGTTACAGCCAAGCTATTCCAGCCAGTGTGCTTCAAACCTGAAATGTGGGGCTCTTGCTGTAGAGATGATGTATGATTTGATCTCTGCAGCTGTTTCTGGCTCTGTCTTTTGGCAGTTTGAAGGACATACAGGTCTATTGTGCTGGAAGTTGTGTTATGTTAACATTTACTCTCTGAGTAGCGAAGAGAAGGCACCACCTCATTTTGCGTCCAGGGACTGCTTGAAAGGTCTTTTCACTGAAGTTGGCCATACTCAGAATGTTAGGCTTTTTTTTTCTTTTAGATTCAGAAAGGAAAATAACATTAGCGCCTTATCACCTAAGAAACAGTCATCTGACTTGTGTCCGCAAGATGTATGCTAACCATAGCCTCCATGAGAAATTAACTGCCACATCAGATCATCTTTCCAAGCTGGCTCAGAAATTCAAGGAAGACACAATATTTTTCTTTGATCTCTCTGTCTGGTGTTTCTCTTACACTAGTCTTGGCTACACTAGACTTGACTACAACTCTGCTGCTTAGGAAACTTTCTCTGTTCAGCAAGGTGTCTTAAAAAGTTGGACAAAGGCTTTTTGCTGGTGTCTGAAACACTAAAATTTTTTTTTGGGTGAAGAACTGGTCCATGTTTGAGAGCTATTTTGAGCATTGTGATACTAGTTACAGGAATATGTTTGGATAACGCTATGTATAGCTTCATTCCTGTCCATTTGTTATGTTTTCATGTCTCGTCATCGAATGCCTGATAATGTGTCCTCAATAGAAAGAAAGAAAGAAGTGTATGTAAATCAGCTGTGTTCAGATTCCACCTCCAGAAGAGCTGTGGTCTTAATCAGCATTAGCCTACGAAAGCGAGATGAAGGATCTTTGAGTACTTCTTTATGAGAACGCAGTGACAAAATATAGCCCTGCTCACCTGCTTTCTGACATTTGTGTCTGTAATTTGTGTGGGTGTTTGCTGAGGCTGCGTATGGTTATGGAAACAGAAACATTCATTAGTGGGATCCTGGGAATCTGTCCTGTCCCATTTCCCACTTGAAGCAGGACTGTTGCCTGTACTGGCTCAGGATCTCCATGGCTTTGTCTGAGGCTTGGAAACCTGCAAGGATGGAGAACCCAGAGCCTCTTTGGCTCCTGCTGTAGTGCTGCCATCACCTCCCTCTTGCAGCCTTTTCCCAAAAGCCAGCCTTCAGCATCCGTATGTCTCATATGGTATTGTGTTCCCTTTGCTGTCTCACAAATGATACTGTTTGAGTGGTGACACCAGTGTTTCATGGGTCTTCCACGGGCCTCTTGAAGATGCTAATCTTGGGCTTGCAAAATTGTATCTGACACTTCACTCCTGATCGTCACCCACTTTTACCTACCAATTTTTTTTTGTTTTGTTTGAAAGATTTGTTTAACAATGTATAATTACAAAAGGGTTTTGACATTTTTAAGCAAAGATTATGAAAGTGGCTCATGAAGGAGGGAGGAAACCTCATGACTCTGCCTTCCAAAACAAACCAAAACAAAGCCAGGCAAAGCAGACGTATTACATTTTAAAAAAATCCCTGCTGCCTCTCTGTGTTTTCTGGATATTAAATTGCAAAATTTAACATAGAAATAGCCCTCACCGAGGAGAACTGTTTTTGAGTTTTCCACTGAGGAACTGGTTTTGATTGAAATAAGAGACTGGAAATTTGCAGTGTGTATGAGCGGTATGATTTGCTCCCATTTTCTTCTTAAAGCAGACAGTTAAGGAAAGCTCTTTGTAGGATGTATTTCCCTGCCATACGTGCTGTACAAAAAGAGAGAAGAGAACAGCAGGGGACTGCTCTCTGTGTTCTCAGAAGAACCCGTGACGGCACGCGCCTTTCCTTCTTTCACACAATGTGTCTTATGAGGCACAGCAGGGACGATTTGTGTTCAGTAGGGGTATGTGCAAGTTGTCCCAGTTTTTGTGACAGAAAAGTTAACAAGTTCAGCGTACAGGAGTGTTTCATGTGAAGCCTCGGGGTGTTTGGCAGGGCTGGGAACACAATGAGTAAGACAAACCATGCGAGATGTCATGGCAATCTCTGCCAATCCAAGGGATGGAGTTTTTTCATGCAAGCCTTTGTGCACGTTTGGTGCCCCAGCACTAGAACTACCTCAGTGTCTGGAGTGGGGACTTGGCAGGGTAAGAGTTATTTTGTAGTAGGAAGCTGATATCCTTTGGATCCAACACATAGCTACTCAAATTCCACTTGAAAGCTTTAAATCTCTTGTGAAAAATAGACAGAAAGCATGAAATATAGGACGCATTCCATATTTGTTTGACAGATGAAATATGATCAGTGAGGCCACCATGCAATGTGTTTAAGACAAGAGAAAACAATACAACTTCCAATCATAAAGAGATTTTTTTTTCTAATTGCTTTGTAGGTGGTCTTTGAGGCTTTGCACAATCTGGAGCCTCGTGGGTATGTTGTCGGATGGATCATTGCCATCAGTTTGCTGGTGGGAATTCTCATCTTCCTGTTGCTGGCTGTGCTCTTATGGAAGGTAAGGTAACAGATGCAACGTAAACACCGAGACTAGTCTTGGGAAAAAAAAAGCTTAAATTTGTTCTTGCATTTAACATCCATTTGCTTTAGGAACTAAATAATTGGCCAGTCCATTGGCCAGGAAAAATATTTTCATATCCAGACTTTTTTGGGGGACAGAGATAGACTCACAATGTAGAGAAGTGGAAAACGGGATTATTTTTTTTAGGGCCTGGTTATTAAAAGTTGAAAATTCTTATACCATTTCAGGACAAAGGAGGATCCCTCTTAGAAACCTGCTGTTACCTCACACTTGGTACATCTCTGTGGTTTTCTGATGACAGAGGCTCACTGATTTCACCAGGATTTCTTGGAAATCAGGTCAACTTTGCTTGACCAGCTAAAAGATTGGGCACATGCCTAGCAAAAACCAGTCAGTAGCTACTGTTTTCAAGAGTTAAATGCCTGGACAAGGGGAGTATCCAGCAATAAATTCTTCAGATCCCCCAAAGAAAGACTTCCAGATGAGTAGAGTGCATTAACAGAACAAGAAGCACCGGGACCTGTTAAAAGCCAGCCCTCACACCATCTCTGATAAGATAAAATTCATGTACCCAGGTGCTGTTAGATGGTAAAACTGGGCTGATGCTGACAGTTAGCAGCAGCCATCTGGTGTGGCAATATATGAAGGATAAGGAGCTTCAAGTGTTTTCATTCCTCAGTTCCCTGTTACCAATCCATAAATTTAAAAGGCCACGGTCAAGGTCAGGGACTGTCTTTGAGAGAAGTAAATCTCAAATGCACGCATGGGAACAAGTCCAACCTTATTTTGCTTCCCGTGGCAGAGGTCCAGCAGCTGGATTCGCGGTGTTGAGCAGCCGCGGGCTCTGCTGGCCGGCTGTGCCGAAACGGGAGGTCGCAGCCCCAGTGTGCTGTGAAAGAACATCTTGCTGCAGGCGATGAGGCTGTGAAATGGATTCACAAACCTGGGCCCAAAATCGGCCATGCCATGCCCATTATAGATTATGCAGGTCCATGTAGCTGCGTTATAGATTATACATCTACTTCATAGGTTATATACATTTTATATGGATTATAGGTTTAAAGTATTTTTATAGTCAGTTTTGAAGATTTTTTTAAATTTTTTTTTTTAAGCATATACTGACCAGGTCAAAATTTGACTGTGCTTTCCACTTGGAAAACAATGTTTCACCACATTCTAATATGTCTCATAACTTCTGTTTTTCTGGCATGCGGGAAATGCATTTGCTTTCTGTGGCAGAAAGAGTGAAGGAAAAAAAAAAAAAAAATCTGTGCAATTAAGCGGGCAGAGTAACCATGAGAATGGAAAAATGTGAGATTGGAAAAGGCCCAGGGTTTCTGTCCCAATGACACGCAGATTTGAAATAGGAGTTACTGCTGCTGATACTTATATGACTGATTTCAAATGGCTCATTTCCTGAAGGTGAGATGGCACTGGGTGGACTGTTTGAAAATGTGCAAGGTAAAAGGAAAAGCACCTTTCACTGTGAGTCTCCATGAGAATCTGACACAAGTTCAAATCTTGGTCTCTACTAGGATTAATACAGTCCTTTGCTTCCTGGCTTAATCTTGAGACTTGAGCTCTTTTAAATTTTATAGGGATCATTCAAGTGCACGTGAAGAAGCTGCCATTTTGTTGTATGAAAGCCTTGAGGGAAATTCCAAGTGACAGCAACAAATAATTTAAACTAACACAAGGCACCCTTTCTGCATGTAGCTGTTGAAGTGCTGAGGCAAAGCAAGGTGAGATGCCTTGCCCAGAGTCAGAGATGTGGCAGAGGTGACAGTAAAAGCCAGGCTTTGTCAGCTGCACTCCAGTGCTTTACCCACAGAGTTGCAGGATTACTCAAGGAACCAATAACTTAAGGTTTTGGTTGAGAGAAAAGTGATTAAAACTGTGTAGCTGCTAGTATCAGACAGTATTTTCATTTAAGTCTTAGTTGGAACATAAATACAGATAAGTAATACTTGCACTCATTACTTGCTATGTTTATTAAAGTTACTGGCAGTATTAAAGTTGTCTGAGATAAAACTGACATGGGAAAGTTGCAGTCCTAGAGAGGAATCTTAATTGTCTGATTGTAAATATTTGTTAGACAAAATTAGCCAAGTGTATCGTATAGTCATTCCTAAATTTTGTGTGCAAGGAAGTAAAAAATCCCCTTATATTAGAAGTGTTTTAGTCATAACTGTGGAATGAAAGAACAGACTTGAATCAAATGGAGTTTGGGGCATCTTAGAACCACTAGTGAGAGCTAGAAATTACTACATTTTAGGACTAGAATATTAACTAAATTATATTTTTATTAAGAAATTAATTAGAGCTAAAGTGTGGTCCTGGAAGGCAGCTGTTCACACATAACAAAGCAGGGGCTCGTGCAAGCCCGTTCCAAGGGAACTGATCCCTGGCAGCAGTGCAGGGCTTGCTGGGACCAACTGTCTCCACCTGATGTGGAAGGTACGCGCCGTCACTGCGCCATGAGTGGTGCAACACAACTCACAAACCCTTGAGCATGCCATGATTTTGCAGATGGAGGAAGGAGCTCTTTAAAGTTGCAGGAAAATATCAGAATATGTATACATATTTTACACTGCACTCTGGTAGAATCAATGGCGTTAGCAGGAGTGAGCTCTCGGGGACATTCCAGCCCCAAATCCTATTCTGAATCAGAATAAGGTCACTGTGCATACAGTAAGATGGGGATGGTAATTATTTCATTATTTGTAGATCTAAAATTGCACAGTTTAGGGATCCATGTCAATGGAAGTGATATTAAAATGCCTGGTTGTTTCACTTCAAATAAAAGCTTATTTATTCATGTGCAAGACCACAGCCGTGTTTATACACCCATAACAAACTTCTTAGCGTGAGCTTGATCACCTTTTGACTGGCTTTGCTTCTCTGTTTACTTTAGTATTTCATGTAGACACCATGTTTCCTCTGGTTTCAGTCCATACAGATTCCCAGGGAACGAGCAGCTTTTCACAGAATCACAGAATCTTCATGGTTAGAAGGGACCTTTGAGATCATCGAGTCCAACCACAAAAAAAAAAAAACAACAAAAAACACAAAACACACAAACAAACAAAACCACACACCTACACCACACCCACCCACAGACAGACAAAACCCAACAATCTGCGGCACTAGATCATGCCCTGAAGTGCCACGTCTACACGTTTCTTAAATCCCTCCAGGGATGGTGACTCCACCACCTCCCTGGGCAGGCTGTTCCAGTGCCTGACCACCCTCTCAGGAAAGTAATTCTTCCCAATATCTAATCTAAACCTCCCCTGCCCCAACTTCAGACCATTTCCTCTGCTCCTGTCATTGTTCCCTTGGGAGAAGAGGCCAACCCCCACTTCTCTACACCCTCCTTTCAGGGAGCTGTAGAGGGCAAGGAGGTCTCCCCTCAGCCTCCTCTTCTCCAAACTAAACATGCCCAGTTCCCTCAGCCTCTCCTCGTGTGACTTGTTCTCCAGACCCCTTCCCATCTTGGTGGCTCTCCTCTGGACACACTCCAGCACCTCAATGTCCTTCCTGTAGTGAGAGGCCCATGACTTTCCATGACTTCCAGGAGATGCCGTGGAGGCCGGCAAGAGTTGCCCCGTTTTTGCCTATTTTGTTGGAAAGCCCCGTTTCACCCTGACACTTGGGGCTGTTTGTGTGGTGTTCACCCACTCGCGGTGTCTTTGTGCAGGCGTCCGTGGGGAGGTGCTCCTGCTCTTGCTGGTCCTTCTGCAGCACAGCTCACCCTCCCCTGGTCTCCGATGTGCAGGAGGAGCAGGAGGGGCTCTCCTGTGGTTGCCCACAGCAATTCATCTTGCTTTTAACTGCGCTGATGGGCCTGTGCTTCTTTGGTGGCCTCCAGATGCTTGTGGAGAGTGGAGCAGGGGAGGAGTTTGCTTTGCTTCAGGCCAACTACCCCAGTGCTAGAGGAGCCCGTGATTTCACAAGCACTGGCAACAATTCAGGAGGGAAAGGTGGTCGCAGCTGGATTATTTTGGGGGGGTGCTGTCTCCCACAGACGTCAGGACTGCGGTCCTGCACAGGCACAAGGTCCCCTTCAGGCATTAGTAGATTTATGCATGTGTAAACCAGGGGAAAATTGGCATAGACTGTGCAAATGAAAAACTGAAGCATGATATATTGTAACAGAATAAATATTCTAGTAATAATAGCAGTGCCTGACAATGCTGTGAATTGAAGTTTCTGCATTCCCCGTTGGCTGGGGTTGTGGAGTGAATTATTGAATCCATATTATTTTAGATAAAGTGCACAGAAAGAAAAAAAAAAAAAAATCAAAGAAGGGATGTGTAAGCAAGTACCAGGCTGGCAGCTGAGTGATCTGTGGAGCCAGTTGTGGAAGTTTAACACAGGAGCTGGACTTTCATCTAAACTTATTTATCTAGACATTAGGCTTCTTTCTGAACTGAGCTTGTCCCTGTAGTATCCAACCTCTGAAATTGTCTAAAATGAGATTTTTAGCACTGTTTTGTAGCTTTTGGATTCCAGGACAAAGATTTGATCTCTGGCTGTCCCTTATGTCATAAGGCATTCTTCTGCTTCAAACCCTGGATTTTTGACAGTATTGCAGAGAGGAGAAGCACAAGCAAAATGGCACCCACATTCGTTTTTCATTAACCAGAGAGTTCCTTCTCTTTAGTATGTGCTATACAGAACATTTTTGCCCTTTGTCTTAAAGTAAGAGTTCGAAGACTTTGGGTTTTTTTAGTTTTTAGGAGAAATATTGTGAAGACACTTTTATCTACTGAGCTGAGCTAGTGCAGGCTTTGAACTGGCTTCTTCCAATGGGGAGGGTGAATCCTACCATCCTACCTCTGCTTAAATGAGGCTGTATGCTTCATTTAAGAGGCATAGAACTGTTTTCTAGCACTGCTTTAAGGGACAAACTTTGAAATATAAAGCTTTCTTTATGAAATATGAAGCTCTTTTAAAAAAGCCTGACAACCCAAGCAGTTTTTTCAAATGTGCGTTTGGGCTTTTTTCTTGGAGAAGCCTTATAACTTTCTTCTGTGATTGCACAAGTGTCACTGAAAAAACGTTTGTATTCCCTTACATGAGGTAGTTGCCATGGCCTCACATACTGTTTCAGCATTCAGAAAATACCTGAAGCTAACCAAGGCTAAAGCTAACTTGAAATCCACCTATGTAGCAAAAGCTACTGTTTTCCTGTTTTTGGAAGGAGACGCTTTCCCTTACTTAGGGCCTCAAACATTAAGTCTTTTAAAATACAATGGTCCAAAACATACAGCTCACAATTTTCCAGCAGATTAAAAAAAAAAAAAAACACCAAATCCTCTGCACTTACTCTTTGCCAGTATTTGCTCTGTATCCAGTGTTACAAGCCCAAAACCACTTTCTCTTGCTTTTATCCACAGCTCAGGTGGCAGAGGCTAACTACCATTTCCTGGCCAGTCCCTGTACCAACGCCCGGTCCTGGTGGCCAGGTTTTGGAGTAGTAGCTCTGCAATGAAATGAAACTACTGAGTGGGTTTTTTTTTCTTGCGGTGGTGGTTTTGTTTCCCCCACTACCCCAGAGGTGCATAGACACATACTGTTGAGGCACAAAAGCTCTTTGGATTTCGGTGTAGGGGAGAAGTCTGGCTTCTCTCTCTTAATCTCTATATATCTATAATCTATTTATATATGTGATCTTTCCAGGAAGAACACTTTTCAATTAGAATACTCTTCTAGGCGGGTGTAACCCACCCATTATCATAGCTGTATAACTTCAAACGTTATGTTTAGAGGTGGGGACAGAGAAACCTGTTGAAACTGAGGAGTGTTTCATGTCCAAGTTCACATGCCTCTTCCTTTCTGTACATATTCTTTCAAGAAATAAACTATTATTTACTATGCTGATGCTTTAAAATTAAGAATCATAATTAACGTTCAGATAAACAAGGCAGTTGGCTCAACTTGCTGTGAGAGCACCTACTAGGGGCTAGTGATGGGACGGGTGGATTTCACAGATTACAAAGGTATTCCCTGTGGAGATGTAGATGGATGCATCAGCTGCCTCAGAACTTTTAAAGGGAAGTCTATACTTCTCCTTTTTTTACTTTTTTTTTGTTATTGTTGTTCTTCTCTACCGTTTCTCCTCAGTTTAAAACCATATCAACGCTAGTTTCTCAAACTTTCTTCTAAGGTCCTGCCCAACTTAGTCCTCTCATTTTTCAGCTTGTCTCACGAAAGTATGATCCCTACCTGCAGAAACTGCAAATCCCATACCTGTCCTGTCTGTCCATCAAAACTGCAAAAACCATGACTTCATTTGTGTTCTCTGAAATTCCTCTTATTCCTCTTCCTGTAATCCTCAAATCATTGCATTCTGTAGAGTTTTTCTGATAAACTTTTAATTTTGTTGCTTTTGTTACCTATTTATCTACCTGCTTCAAGTAAGTTGTTACTGGCTATCTCATATATAGGTTTCTCAAGGATACTACTTTTTAACACAGATTCTAGTCTCAGTAGGCCTAGAATTAGGCTTTCTCAGTATTATCCTGTTACAATTAATAAAAATGCAGTCAGGTGATAATTATCTTCTGTGATTCAAAACCAAATCTATATTATCTCCCATACATGGATGGATCTTCATTATGTATAGCAGCTAGAAAATCTTGAGGGAATGGGGCAGCGGAAGTGCTTGGTTGTCTGTATAAATAATGAAGTTTTTACCTGGCAGAGGTTAGGTGGATCGTTTGAAGACTTCTTATGTTTTTAAAGAACAGACAAAACTGTGTTTATTATGTTTCCTTTTTTTGGACTAAAGTGAACATCATGAAATGTTTGTAGACTCTTGGCTTCCCAAGACCAAAAAGGTTTGTATTCTGGCACCAGTGGTGCAAATGTTGGGTTTTCTACAGAAGATTATTTGGGTGATTTGTTGTGCATTTTGAATTCTCAGTAGATGTTAGAGGAAGGTTGTGTTTGGACATCTTTTATGTGATCTTATACAAGTAAATAGTTAATGCTGCTCTTGTAGCCAAAACACTGCCTTCCCCAGCGAGTTCGCTGGCTGCCATGTAATATTTGTTCACCACCCTCAAGACCAAGGTTGGCAACATTTCAGTGCTGGTGTGTGTCCAGTACTTGTGAAATGCCTTTGTTATCTTTCTGGATAAAATGAGCTATGTAAATGTACAGTAAAAATTTGGCTGGGCATTCTGTCTGTTCTCAGGGTTCTCCAAATGGAAGCTGTGCATGCCAGGGCACTTTGAGAACATCACAGCCATTGTAGCTATGTTGCTCTCATCCTGGCACTGTGTGAACAAATTGAATCCACTGGTAACACAGAGGTCGGTTTGTGGTTCAGGACATCTTTCTGAAAAGGAGAAAAATAGCCACAATTTTTTCTGAGTCCAAACCAGGAAAAAAAAATAAAAATGTGTAGACTGAAAAATTGCAAATAACTACCTAAGGTTCCAAGGTTCCCCACTGCCGGAACACAACATGTGTATTTATTGGAAGTCGTTAGCATCCCTCAGACCTAAATGCCAAGAACAGAGACAATCTGACTTGCATAGTCTGAATTCTGTCTTTAAGCTTGGTGTCACAGTGGGAAATGCTGTGTTATGAGTTACCAGCCATAGCCATTTCCTCCTGGTTTGGCTAAACCCATGAAAGTAATTTATTCTGATAATTATGAACATAGTACAACTTTCATTCAAATATTTTTGGCCGATCAAATATATCAAAATACAATTGTAAAGCTACTTTTTATTGATTCCAGAATTAGTATTTAATGTTTACTCTCTGGTTTTCAAACAAAGCCAGAAATATTTCAGTAGTTTTTCTTTTTTTTTTCTTTGAAGAGGAAATGGAAAATATGGATTGACATATGTCTTAAATTAATTGCACTTACAGGAATGAGATATCTAATTACTGTCCTATTCCCTGCTGAGATTTAAGAAATCAGTATCTAGTAATTTGTCCAGACATAGTGCAGTAGACATTATGTTCTTTCCAATTTTGAGACTGAAAATCAGAGATGAACTTTGGATGATGGTTGTGTTCATTCTGTGACTTTTTAAAGAATAAACTACTTAGTAAAATCTTGCAATAGGACAAAGTATTTAAACTATTTGGAAGTGTGTATATGTTTTAATGTTGGCTAATTTGTTTTTTGATTACCCTTGCAAGTATGCTGGTAACATCTCTAGTGTAAGTTACTGTACACAGTTACCATGCTACAAGAAGCTCAGGCTTTCATTAAACTCAAGTTACCAGAACTCAGCACTGAAAGATCTTCAAAGTCCAGTCAGTGTTCTCTTAATTTCTAAAGTGCAGCAATTACTAAGTCCTTAACAAAATATATTACGTATGCAGAAATGAATCAAATGCTTGGTGAATTTGAGTCTTGTCTGAGGCAAACTAGATCTTACCAATATGGTAAAGATATTCCAAGGGTAGACACCAGAACCACCAGCTTTATTCACCTCATTAGCAAGTAGGTCCGTTGAAGCCAACTGAGCAACTCCTGGGAGAAATGTTGCATGAGAAGTGGTTAGAGGAACGAATTATTGATGACTGGGCTTCGTATTTAGAGTGGGGTGACACAGCATCAGTGACAATAGCAAGGCGCATTGTACTCAAAAAACCAAAGTACTAAATCAGATTGTCTGCACTGGTGTCCATCTCTACGTGCAGTTTCCTTTCACAGACCTAAATGCATCTTTTGCGTGTGTGCTGCTAGTCTGAATTTGTGTATCTAACCCTTTGAGGTGTTTAGTCTTAGTAATCGCTTTTGAAAATTTGGCCTTTGAGACAGACATAAAGCATTTGGTTAAATTCATAGTTTATTTGATGACTGCTTGAGCTAAGTTTATGAATTGGCTGACTGTTCTTAGCAAAAAAACCCAAAACTCAAAGCACTTTTTCTTTACTATTTCAACATTACAAAATAACTGCCTAATAAAATGCATGTTGAAAAACTACGCTTGATTTACTACTACAGCACGTAAAATAAATTTCCTTCTGAGATCCTACAGATTTTCTATCACCCTAGGTACCAACACTAATAGCTTAAGTCAGTTAGCCAGGCTATATGAAAGTAGCTTAAAAGTTACATGACATTTTGTGTGTATTGCTAATTCTTTTTTTTTTGCCATAGTGTTGTCTATTTGTGACAATACATTGGGATCATACAGATACAGATGAGGGGTATCAGATCCTTCATAGTAGCTTAGCAAAGTGTTTGTAGAGGAGTACTTTGAGCAAGGTGCTGAACTTCTCTTTGCCTCAGTTCTCTGGCTGCCTATAGCATGGTGTATTGTACAGACAGTGTATATTGTGTGTATACACACACACACAAACTCCAGCCAGTTGTAGAACGATGATGTTTGAAGCATATGTATTTATTTTCTTTTACACATCTCATTGAGCAAATGAGGATGCACGTTACAGGAAAGTTAAAAAATTTGCCTCTCAAAAAGTATGGATCAAGGAGGATTTTTTCTGAAAATGCCATATTATATTCTGGGAAAAAGGTTTTTTGCTCTCTTTACAGAAAACAGAGACCACTTCAAAAGGTGGTTTACAGTAAGTCCCGACTTGGTAGTTTTTGCTTTTTTAATCAGGTGATTCTTAGCATGTTCAGGCAGCCAAGAGCCGGTCCTCAGAGCAAAATACGTGAGTGGCAAAACTGGAGGCATAATTCAAACCTGGCCTTGCTCTAATAGACATATGAAGCTAACGAGGAACCACAGGAGCAGAGCACCCTGCACTTGGATCCCTCCGCTGCCACGTCCTGCACCCAGGCACTCAACTCCTGCCAAGAGTTGAAGGGTATCAACAATAATTACCGTGGATGGCCTGTTAGAATAGTCAGTTATATCAAAATACTGAATATATTTATCATACATCTGCAAAATGGAGAAATTATATGATTCTACTAAGGCACATAGAGAAAATAATATATTAAAAAATTCACAGGTTTTTTTTCTTTAGTGAAAAAGTGAAGCAAACTTTACCTTATTGAATCTAGAAAGAAGGAGACTGAATAATCAAAGCCAGATCACTTACCTTAGCCACACTATCGTCCTTCCCTGTAAATACGTGGTTTCTCCTTTAACTGCAGGCAGGGCACTTGGCCGCTTCCCAAACATGCCTTTTCCTCACAGGGGGACCCAGCCGTGGCAGTTTGCCAGCCCTCTGAGGAAAACCTGATACACAATGGCTGTTCGTGACCCCTCTGCTCCGTGGCAAGGGTCTGTTAATTGGGAGGAAGCAAGGGGGGCATCCTCTTGGAGTCAGTGGCCGGACAGAATTACCCAGTGCCACGTGAATGCAAGTGCAAACAAAGTGTTTTCTCCTGCCCTCCTGGCAGTGGTAAAGTGGGATGCAGTTAATGACCATCCATCGGTCTCTGTGTGGGGAACCACTCCATGCCTCCGCTCAGCAGAGAGACCGGGGGTGTTGCTGCCGTGGGGCTGCTGGCTGGGGCATCTTGCTTGGGGTGATGTTCCTGGCCCCACTTTGAACCATGATTAGCTGCATATTTTTCTAGCTGTGGTGCTGTTTATGAGAAGGTAGAAGTTGCCAAAAAAGGTGAGGAAAAAAGTTAATTTTTTCTGAAGGGCCACAAGGTGAATGGCTCGGGACCTCTGCCTAGATTGAAGAGATGTGGCACTAAGAGGTAGATAAGTCCAGACTGTTCATCAGGTATGGCTGGATGGTGCTTAAATAGATGAAGAAACTATAGTAGAGGAAGGACAGCTTGTGATTTAGACACCAAACCCAAAGTATCTTGTCAAAGCCTCGTTCAATGGGAGATTTCTTCAGTGGTTCTTAAATTTCGTTTTATTAGTTACACCTATGTCAGTTCTTTGCTCTCTTTTCTGTTTACTTGCTGGTTTGTACCGTGGTCAGTAACCTCCATTAGAAGACATTTGTCAGCACAGCCATACTGATAAAAATTAGTACTTTTTGTTTGCACCTTAGTACCTCAGGATGCACTAGAGAAACTTAATTTAAAAATCATACAAAAAATGGCAAAAGTCTCTGGTATAGTTTTGGATTCTGTTTGAAAATTGTTGTTCACGAACCTCTATTGCTAGCTCCGTTATAGTCTCAAAACAGTACTGTAAACCAAGCTTCACTGGGCATGACAAAAATGCTTTAGACATTTACCCAATAGTGAATATAACAAAGGCAGTGGTGTTGCTTGCCATCCGAACAGCTTTGTTTTTTCCCAACTGCAGATTAAATTTTATTTTGTAATATCATCACTCTTCAAACATAGTTATAATTGGCACCCTAGAGAGATAACCACAGGACAGTACTGCAGGAAATGTTAGATAAATGTTTATAGTTTTGGGGTTTGGAAAAATATAAAATCCAGTAATTCAGTGATCAGCCTTTGAATGTGCAGAAAACAGCAGCAGAAAAAGAGACAATAATTTGTTGTAATGTTATTTCAACATGTTGAAATCACTTTGAAGTTTTCAGTTTGTGTGAGTGCTTGAAGAATGCAGTTTTATGTATGTGTTGTTAGATATGACTTATCTGTGATTTTTAAGGGATTTAAACCTGACGTGACAGCTGAAGGTATGTGCTAGTGAAAGAGACTTTAAATACTCGAGACTGAATAGAGGATTGACAGTGCTGTTGCATGGCAAGAAATAACTTCACAATACCAGGGGTGGTTCCCCAGACTACAACTAGCACAGATTTTCTCTTGCTTTACTGTTCCGTTTTGCCAGGAGCATGCTTTCTGCTCAGCGTATACTGTAGATGGCAGTAAGGTTATGCTAGAAAAGGTTACACAGGCTGGAATAACTAAATTAAAGGATGTGTATAAAATCTATGGATGGTTTCAGGTTTTGAATCTAAGCCACCTATTTATAGCAGCTCTAATACTTACTTGAAGCACCTCTAGAAAGGACTGGTTATTGTTTGTCACTTCTGGTAAAGACCAGGACAGCTTTTTCTTTCCATTTAGTTTCACTCTGTCTGAATTTGTTTTGATCTGATTAAAAGCAAGCAGACATCATTGAATTTTATCAAAGCAGATGTGAAACATGGCAGTGTGTGAATTCACAGACAATTAAGATGCTCCCTCCTTTTCATGGCATTGGGATGCCCTGGGATTTTGGGACTATCCCTGTATCCCCAAAGTCTTCAGTGGCTCTCTTTCTCCTCTGTGCTTGCACACAGAAGAAACAAATTAGGACATGGTGTTCTTGGCATAGCAAGTCCCCTCTGGTGAGGTCTGCCAGGGTTAAGAGTAAAGCATGGTGCATGCTGAGCAGTGTCCCACTCCTGAGACCTGTCTTTCAGCCACGCTGACCCCAAAGGCCCATAACTCGAGAGGGCCTCCTCAGCCTTCCCAAATAATTTTCACCCAACTCTGAAACGATGACTATAGTTTGCGTTTCTCATTTCCTGGATTATCTTTGCTGGCTGATGCTGCTGCTTCCATTATAACTCTTCAGCTTCCCATCGTACTCTCTCCTTGCTTCCTGTAAATATGTTCTCCTGTTGCTCTTCCTCTCACGAGTGCCTTCCCCAGGCAGAGGTCTAGTGATCAAAATATTGTCCTTGGGCCTTTCCTTGGATGTGGTGGTGGAAGCTCACAGATTGCATGACAGGGTCGTGGCTCTGGACTTGGCTATTCCTTTGGCTTACCCATACATCTGTATGTGTACACACACATACACGTCTGTAGATATGGAAAGCAGAGTCTGGGAGAATTGAACAATTATTAGAGACTAATTACCCATGAAACATCAGTTGGAGACCATTGGCCCACTGTAAACACCCATTACACGAATGAGATCACAGGAATACTGCTGTTAAACCTGAGTCTCTCTCTTTCTCTCCCTGCTTGAAGTCAAGGACTGAGCCCCAGTGTCCCAGCAGTGCTGTCCTCATTGGCTTTTCTGAGTTCCCTTAAGGGCTTTGCATTAGCCACAGAAAAGAGATCGATTCCTCCTTATTACCCCTTTTTCTGCTCACTGTATATTGAATTCATGTGTTCTTTCCACCTTGCTATGGGCACTTATCAGCCCTCGCCATGCGGGTTAATAGTGATGCCATTTTTAATGAAATCAGTTGATTGTAAGGAGAAGGTTTTGTGGTCTCTTGTGAGACAATGACCATGTTTTGATTTCTTCTCAGCCATTGCCAAAAAAAAGCCCTTTGTGGTGATGACAGGCATTCTGTCACATTACGTGGGAATATGTGATTTTAACACTAAGGAACAGTATCCCACAACAAAGCACCTCCTTGCCTTCCAGGGATGGGAAATACATCTAATCCCTGACCACTATTTTTAAAAATGTAAAAAAAGAAAAAAAAAAGTCCTTAGTGTCCAGTTTCTCTTTTTGCTTGCACTTAAATTAAGTCCTCTACATAATTTTAGATTATCCACATCATTTACAGCAAGTAAACATATATAGCTTCATAGTGGAATCACCTGTAGATGTAGGATTTCATGCTTCAGTAATATTTATTACATTCTACAGCTCACTTTTTTTCCCTACTGGAAAGGTATACAAAAGACTTCTGTAGCCAGTAACAAAATAGTAAAATACCATAACTATCATAACCAACTTTTAAGATAATTCCTGAAGCAGATGTTCACAAACAGACAATTTTTATTAAAATAACAGTGGGAAGGAGTTTGCTTTTGTTTGTTTGGCCCTCGAGGAAATTAAAAAGCCTTTCTATAATTTTTATTATAACTCCAAGAGAGGATTTTATTGTACCAAGGATGTGGTTGCATGAAAGATGTAAACCTTAAGGGTCTAAAACCTATTTTTAAAAGCTACAAATTGAACTTCTCTTGTTGATCTTAGGAAGCAAAGTTCTGTGGCAATTTTCTTTTCTAATGTGCAGAGCATGTAGATCCCTTATAAAAACTGTTAAGAGAAAAATGGCACCCACTTCGTAAACATATCTGCTCCCTGAGCGTATGTAAGGAGTATCTGCAGATTGCTGTGACAAGAATAAATGCCTATGATTAATCCTACTGGGGCAGAGCAATGGAAAAGTAGTAGGTTCTTACGCTTTTTTTTTTTCATTATCAATAAAATAATTCACCTCCATTTTAGACCATGAAAATCTAGGTAAACTTTTCCTATTGTCTTCAAGTCTCCATTGAATATTGGCATCAATGGTGAAATTTCACTGGGATTTTATGATGGTGCTATCTTGAGGATGTCTTCTCAAAATACATCCTTTGCACTGTTATAGCTTGTAGGTACAAGTAAAAACATTACTAGTAATTATATTTTTCTGCTAAAGAAAGAACTTGATCTGACTTTTAGAGCAAGTTTGAAGAACAGGGAACTAGAGAAACTCTAATTCTCTTTTTCTTAATCCTTGACTATGCTCTTCTGAAAGATACCAGGAGTTGAGGGAGCAATGGCCCTCCAAAATTCAACAGTGTCCCTTTTGTGAGGTGTTTTTTCCGAACAGAACCAGCGTTACCCGTGCGTTTGCTTGTATTTGAGCAGCAGATAAAGCTTTGCTTATGGTAAATGTGCACAAGACTACGAATAAATGACTTTCGAGGTCTACTTCACGTTATTCGTGGGGACCTCTGTAAAACTAAGAGTTACGTGTATGTCTACCTATTGTGTATTTATAAGGTGGTTGTAGATGTGCATGTAATGTGTGTCCATGCACTCAGCAGGGTACACCTATCTCTAGATTAATAGTGTACCCTGGGGTTACAGCCCACAGTTATCCAATAAAGGGGCTGGTTAGACCACGCTGCAGCTTCTGTGTCCTTTGCACAGATGCCAAGCAGCAGAGGTGAGGAGTGGTGAGGGGATGGTGTGTGTCTGGTGTCACGTTGCTGTGAATTCAGGATGCAGTGGGAGGTATGGCCAAGGACCTGGGCTCTGCTGGAGAAGCACACGTGGCAGTTGGAACGAGCTGCCTTGCGGGCTCCCGCAAGTTAAAATGCACTTGGAAGAAAATCGAAGTCGCTGGAGAACTGAAACTAAAAAGCCCAATTTAACAGCAACTTAGTAGTGACAAAACAGCACAAAATATCCCTATATGTAGCTGGTTTGGGAACAAAGGGTTGCAATAACTGGTTGATAAAGAAAGACTGAAGCATCATGTTTTACCCAGCAGGAGTAAGAAAACAGGTTTAGAGTGGAATTGCATAAATATTTAATTATTATGAACGAAATATTGATTCAATGGTCTTAATAGTGCACTGCTATTTGTTTGAGGAGTTACTCTTGAATGCTTACCAAAGTCTGTTATTAAAATAATTTTTGTTTATTTGAAAGACGTAAAAAGCCAGGGTTATGAGAGGTTTTTATCCAAACTTGCATGTCTTTCACTAAGTACTAGGGTTCAGGAAGCAAGAAGATATGCAGAAGTGATTACCAACCCTGCAGCATCTTGAAAGCTTATGGAGGAGTTACTGTTGATGCTCTGCGTTTTGTAGGATCAGCCTTGTGTTTGCCTTCTGAGCTGCAGAGTACACAACAGGTAGCAATGGGACAAGGGAAAGCATTTAGCAAAAGGACAAGTCCTTAGCTGTCAGTGTCCTCCAAAGCCTCTTAGCATAATGGCTTCAAGCTCCAACAGGGTAGGTTTAGACTGAACATTAGGAAAGAATTCTTCACAGAAAGAGTGGTCGGGCATTGGAATAGGCTGCCCAGGGAGGGGGTTGAGTCACCATCCCTGGATGTGTTTAAGAGACGATTAGATGTGGTGCTGAGGGATATGGTGTAGGGGAGGACTTTGTAGAGTAGGGTAGATGGTTGGACTCGATGATCCCAAGGGTCTCTTCCAACCTAGATGATTCTATGATTCTATGAAATGATCCTTAAGTAGAACATTTGAGACCTGAACTTGGAACGTTTGCTGGCAGGAGGAGGGGTCCCTGTGGCTGCACAGCGGTGGGCTGACACTTCCAGGGCCAGGTGTGCCAAAATGGCAGCAGAGCTCCTCAGAGCGGTGGTGGAGCGCTTGCGATGGACAGTAGACCCCGCTGGCTTTTCTGGAAGCGGGTTTCTTATGAAAAAAAGCTTATAGTTGGAATTTGGATGCTGGGAGGTGGCTGTACACCTCTGTTGTTTTGAGCAGTTGTGGACACTGAGAACACAGTTCATAAAACTCTGGCAGTGTTTACTCAGGACCCAAGGTTTGGGTTGGGTGGCTTTAGGTTCCGATCCACATTTTGCATTGGTCATTATTTGAAACCAATAAACCTGCATTTGCCTCTTCTGGTCTGTGTTTATTAGAAATACTCTATTTGCATTCTTTAAAAGATGATGTTTCATACAGGAGGACTCAGAGCGGTTCATCTGTAAGGAGCAGAGCACTCATGAAGATTTGGGGCTCAGTTTGATCTCATTTATATTGGTGTGAACAAGGAGCTATGATTCCAGACTGGCAGGAGGAGAAATTAGATACCAACACCTGTGCTATTTTTTTCTACACGCTGATTTCTGATGAATGTAATGATACTGTTACTTACTACTGTCATCTCTTCTTGATTTGCAGATGGGCTTCTTCCGCCGGAGGTACAAAGAAATTATTGAGGCTGAAAAGAGCAGAAAGGAGAATGAAGATAGTTGGGACTGGGTCCAGAAAAATCAGTGAACTGCCTGCGAAAACTCCAGCCCAGTCATGTGACACGCGCTTGCTAGCCTGTAGGTCCTGCTCTCGTATCTTCCATATGTGGAAGAAGGAATCTTCTCCAGATTTTTCGGAGACCCCATTGATGCTGTGTCTTTATCACTCCAGCAAGCTAGGGAACGTATCCTGAGGCAACCACTGCGGCCATGTCAGGTGACTGGATCGATTCACACTTCATTTAAGAGCTGAACTTTGGACTTTGGTAACTAAGCTGCAGTGCAGAGCAATATTTATGAATCCAACTATGTGGTATACCCTCAGGGGAAGACTGTTACCTAAGAATATTTTTTATAAATATAAGCTTTCTATATTGATTATGTCTTTATATTTGTATCAATGTTTTATAGTTTCTATTGAATAGCTATATAGTTCACTCAAGCACTGATATCTGGCTAAATCCTTGGAAATACATATATGTATATATAAATCCTATTGTACTTTTAAACTTAAATGCAAGAGAGAAAAGAGATTTTCAGATAAAAGTAGCTGAAATCCTCATACACTTAATTCACAAGGCTTGGCAATGTCGTATATAGACCATTTAATGGCAATAAGCCAAAGTCCTTTCACTGTCTCTTTTTTCGAGTTGAATGTGGTGTTTGATTTATAAACTAAAGAACCTAAAGTATTACACAAGTGTGATGTTCTGGATCAGAGTCTGTCCTTTACCTGCCTGAATAGGAGAGGATGAAAACCCTTCCTTGGTGACATGTAGCAAAACCTGTAGCTTGCTTTAGCTCGCTGAAGAAAGCATCATGGAATGTTTTTCTTTGGGAAATTTTCTCTTGCAGGCTCTAGTACTTTGATAATGGTCTAGGACTGTACAGCTGAGATACCAGAAGGATATAACTGGGCCAACCACTATGGCAATGACAAATTCCTTTGAATTAAAAAAATATATAGAATAAATTGAGCCGTATTAATATTAATGTTAAGAAGGACAGTTTTTAAGCTACTGTTAATGATCATGATCTGTTGCTGTCAAAGCAAGTGCTAAATTGCTACCAGCTATGAGCATGTGCCTGCCTTGTGAGATTTAGGCACGAGTCATGAGTTTGTTATATGATAATTTAAAGAGAGATAAGTAGATGCAAGGGTTAAAAAAAGTTTGGATCTTTGGATCTTGATATTCCCTGTCTGGGTGTTCCAAGTACTGAATGTCATCCTTCCTCAAGCATCAAGAAGGAAGTTTAGTCAAGGTGCAGACATTACTGATTGCCGCTTTGTTCACTGGTAATCCCTTAGCCAATCTTCTGTTGAATTAGGAGGACCTCAATTGGAGTTAATTCAACCACATTTTTTCAAAAAGCCCTTGGATATCTGAATAGAAATAATGGAACTAACTCTGTAAGATTTGGTTTTAAATTCTACTTGTACTTTGCACCTTGTGTAAATAAGAAGTAAATGTCATCTTGGTGTAAAATCCATGTAAGAAAACAATGGGTCGAGCTCTGTGGTAGAAGGTGAAGGAGAAAGAGGAATGAATGGTTGTAGTATGTCTCCTTCCATAAGGGTAAGGTAAAAGAACTGCTGGAATTTTGGAAACTTGAACACAGAGAACATGCAAGACATCTGCTTAAGATCTGCTTAAGAACAGGTCTTCTCCTTGCTCTTCCTTGCCAAATACCTTATAACTTCAAATTTTAAAAAATTAACCACGTCCATATACCTGTTTGCTTTTTTCCCCCGCTGGCATTAAGTGCCTGCTATTACTACAGAATTGATCAATATTTATTAACTTAAGTATCTACACCCATTAGGCAAAGACCTTTTTTTTAAGTGAATTAAGTGCATCGATTCAATGTTTGACAAGAAAAGCTATTAGTCTATTCAGTTATGTTTTTTTAAAATAAGCATTGGTGATTTGACAGAATTCATATAATAAATGATCATTTAAGCTAGAATCTGAAAAAACCTGCTGAGGTGAAATTCTGTTATAACCACTTGTAGAGAACTGCAGAGTTCTCATCAGAGTGCAAAACCAAAAGGTTTATGGCCTTTGCACTGATCTATTAGAGACTATTGAATTCCTCACAGTATGATATTTCTGACATCAGTTAGTTTTGCTAGTATTTAAACCTAATGTATGTATTTTTTCTGTTGTTGAAAAATACCTAAGACTGACAGGTAGAAGTTGGACATGAGATTGATTCACAACTGTGAATCGTATAAGAAATTCCTTAAAATGATGGGGAAAAAAAAGTTCACTTATTTAGCTGTAAGAATTTTCAGTATATGCCCTCTCTAAAACTGACCACCCCAAAATTATTTTAAAAAATATTACATTTGCTGAAAAAATAAATCAGGGGACAAGTGAAACTATTTGTGAATGTAACCGAATTTGAAAGTTTCCATTAAAAAAAAAGGGAAGAAATTCCCTTTGAGAAGTTGAAACACCTCATTTCCACTTTTTAAACAAAAATTTACTTTCAAATCTGCCAAAAAGGTTTCATTACAATATTTTGAAAATCAAAATCAGTTATTCCTTTGAAACATCTTTTAAAGTATATGAAGAAAAGAGTTAAAAAAGGTAAAATACCCATTTAGCATTTCATATTGTGTTGGACAATTATTTAGGTTCTTTGACTCAAGGCACAAAGTTTTTTCTTGGTTAAAGTAAAAAACAAATAAAAACAAATCCCATTTGATTGAGCCCACACTGGACATTTTGATCTCTGACTTGAATTGTCTACTATTGATTCAGCACATGTTGTCACTCAGTGAAAATCTAGTTGTTGGCTAGATTAGTGACACATTCTTGAAATAATCGTTAAATTCTTAGTACCATCACTCTTAGGTACTCAGTAGTTCTGTTGCCACAAATGCTTTTGGTTTTATATGTATACTCTTTGTAATTTTTTTCTTCTTTTCTTTTTTTTTTTTCCATTGTGGCTCTTGCTTGGTTCACATTTGTCAATGAAACAAACATAGCAGTACTTAGTGTTAAAATCCTGTAGACACACCTTTCCACTCCTTAAAAAGCAACCAAACAAGCCAAACAAAAAATCTCCCTAGTACCAGTTGGTTGCAGTCAATTTCGAACCCAAAAATCTTACAAAATCATAGTATACTTCAAGAATGTGTAGAAAATCGCTGTGCTATAGATATGCTGTGGTGGTTTTTATTAAATAAACTGCAAAAAATGTAATCGTATCAAAATCTAGAGACATAGTTACTTTAGGAATTGCTTCTAGAGCTCTGGAAGTTCCCATCTGTCCGCTGCTTGCTAGCTCCTTTGTGCTGCACCCCTTGGGCAACACAGCTGGGGGGAAGTCATTGTACCCAGTTTTCTCCAGTTAGCCTATTTAACTACAAAGTCATCAATTGTCTCGAACAACTTCATTGAAAGGTTTGATGAATCGGCATTGCATTTATTTTAATTTTTTTTTTCAGCAGACTCACTTTGCACTGGCTCTAAGCTGTGCAGGTGGAAGCTTGGAAGAGGGGCGGGAGCATTTTCAAATGCGTCATCTGGCATCTGAGGCATCTTTTGTTTGAGCCATGAAGCTTGCGATGTACAGGGTACCTTCTTACAGAGAGTACCCTTGAAGTTGCCTTTAGGGTAGGGTGAAAATCTCAAAAATATGAACAGGAAGAAAGAGGGGGGTGTGGGGTGTGGAATTCAGGGAAAATTCACCTAATGCAATGCCCATGCTGTTGCAATTCCATTTAACTTCCATCTTGAATTCAAGAAGATCACAGTCATTTCAGAGTTTTGGTGGGCAACAGCACAGGGGTGAATTTCACTTCCCAGGAGCTGAAGGCATTTGCCACCTTTCACAGCATATTTTGTGACTGTTTCATTGGAAAACCAAGGGTCTGGAGGTGAATTCCCATCAGTTCACCCCAAGCAACAGCAAGGCTAGCGTGCTCCGAGGCTGTCACTAGTATGGTCTGGTGCTTGACCATTGTAGCTAACAGAAGTAATCACAGAATCGTCATGGTTGGAAGGGACCTCTGAGATCACAGGGTCCAACCACACACACACAAAAGACCCCCACAATCCCGGGCACTAGATCATGCCCTGAAGTGCCACATCTACATGTTTCTTAAATCCCTCCAGGGATGGTGACTCCACCACCTCCCTGGGCAGGCTGTTCCAGGGACTGACCACCCTCTCAGGAAAGGAATTCTTCCCAATATCTAATCTAAACCTCCCCTGCCCCAACTTCAGACCATTTCCTCTGCTTCCTCTGTCATTATTCCCTTGGGAGAAGAGGACAACACCCACTAATATCTATGTGTGTCTGAATAAACCTTATTTTTAATTTGCTTAATTACAATTAGGAAGTCAGCAAACTGTAGAAAAACTTCCGAATTGAAGTCACCTCACAAATCACATGGATTATCCGAGAGAGAGATTGTGCTTGATGTGAGCCCCAAGCCTGTAAATCACTTAACCAATCCTTTCATCTCAAAGTGGCAAAGGCTTTTGCAATGCCAAGCATACCAGTGAGGACAACCCTCTCTACTGTGACACGTGAATGGGAAGGACCCTACTTACAAGTCAGTGATATGCAGGTACCTAGGCTTACTGAAGGCAACAACTGCACAAAGGTGATGTTTGGCAAAATTTAGTTATCGACTTTCTTGAATGTCTTCTGTTTATAGGCACATTTTGGAGTCTTGCACAAGTTTCAAGCATAGTATGGGTGGGGTGTGGGCTACACAACATTGCTTTCACTGAAGGATTAAGGGAGTCATGGAACTAATTTCTGCCTTTGTCCAAGTTCATCCACTTGCTAAGGTTTCTTTGATATAAATGAAAGTAGGACTTGGTTCATTTAGTGTGCATTGATTAAACTGGCATGAAGACTATAATTGCTTTTGGAGCATGGTTTGCATACACAGTAGGGTACCTGCACCATTGTCACCCCTTTTTCTTAAACTGTCACTCCTTATGTATTGTAAAATTGTATGTTTCTTTTTGTGAACTTGTGGTTGGAAGAATGTGTTCACTCTTATTGATGTCACCTGTATTTAGAAGCTCGTGTTCACCTGTATTCTAATTCACTTGCACTGTTTTGGAAATGTCAGGTTTACAAAAATACAACTTTTTGGAATAAAAAGTGGCTGCAAAATTATCCTAATCATATCATTTTTTTCACTTACTGTTTTTGTCCAGCTCAAGTATTTTTCCATTGATCCGGTGAGATATTTTCTCAAGTATGTTTGAATTAAAAGGTGTGTGTATGTGTTTATCTGCGTGTGGATAATGGACATCTTTTATCATAATTCTATGAGTTGTATAAAATCAAGGTATTTGGAGACTAAAAGTATAACTCGCTTGACTACAGTATTGTAAAACTGTGGAAATAAAATAATAGCAGTAGGAATTATTTCTATTTCAACAGTATTCCTCTATCAACATTAAAAAAAGCCCCCACATGGTGGTGATACTGTGCTGCCCTATAATAAGAGTGTTAACCTGTATAACTTGAGTTCTGTTTCAATCTTCATTAATTTGGATGAAAGTCAAGTTATTCAGCTTCACGTATTTTTTTTTCTGCGAGGATTTGTATTGTGTGACTAGCTAAAGAAAGATTTTCTTTGCCTCTATACATCACCATGCTGACTTCTTTCAAAGGGAGTAGAAGCAGTAAGAAGTGGTTGATTTCTGTGGCTGTGGTGTACCTCTTTGTGTTTTTGATACTGGCTAGAGGTCCCATCGAGGTTTTCCCCATTTTGAGCATGGGTGAAACCTCTGTGGTGAAATATGAACTGACCTGAACCTTCATTCTAAAACAAAATCAGAAAACAATCTGGAATTTCTGGGTCTCCCTTTCCTCATCTTTGGCTTCCTTCTCTGCTTTCTGTGGAGACCCTCTGTGTAAGTGTGTAAATGTTCTCCAGCAATACAGGAACAGTCTCTTTCCTCTGCACTGGGCTGTCGGCTAAATATCTAAGAACAGGCTGGGCAGAGTCAGGACCTAACCTAACTCACACCATGTTTGTACTGCTGGAAGACTATGGCCTTGCATACCACAAAGCCAAAAGCATTAGGAGAGGTCCAAGGAGATGTTGGTCCTGGCATGTAGGTAGCATCCCTCAAAGTAAAAACAAATGTTCTCAGTCAGGAAAGCTTTCCTCAGGGGAAAGAAAACATCGCTGGGCAGAAGTGGTAGGAGGAGGATGCTGCAGGGAGGAATGCAATGCAGTTTGCTTTTGGAGATTAGTGGAAGCTTTAGTTCAGCAGCAGCTAAAACAATAACCAGAAGGTTTTAGATGTACTAATACCTTTTTGCTATTGTGTGCAGAAGCAGGCAGTGGCTGTCCCCTCCTGGGAAGGGAGTACTGATGAGTGAACACTGCCCTCTCTGGACCCTCGCCTTTTTTTCTTTTTAATGAGCAGAGAACAGCAGCCTTCGCATCACAGGATTTTGTGTGTTGCCTTCGCCTCCCAGTGGCTTTTAAAAACCTCTTAGGGCTTCTGTGATGCAGTGGCTTCGCTATAGAAGACAAACCAGAAACATCGTGCAGATTTGTTTCTCCAAGAAGGGAAGAACTTAGGTTAAAACTAGATCGAAATTTAAGAAAAAGAAGATGTTCTTTTACCATGGAATAAACAGCTCACTTGTTAGCATGCTGCCCAGCCCGGCTCATGGGTAGGACTGGAGTTGATCTGACATTTCAGATTCCTGTGCTGGCCATTGACCTGCTCTTAAGATTGGACATAAAGGGAGCTCCTCTGCTAGATCTTTTCGGTTTAGCAGTGAAATACGCTATGAGAAAGAGATATGTGACTTTTCCCAAGACCTTTTGGGTCTGGTGGGGTGGGTACTGACCTGAGCAGTCCTAGGTAAGATGTTTTGATGTGATTAAAATTTTGAGTGCCCATAACACCCTAGATTTTGAGTGCCAGAATCACTATGGAGAATCATGAGAGTCGTTAAAGATGCAAAGTAGATCTTGTGGTCCTCTGGCCCCAGCTGACTTGCTACCAGAACTGGGAAAAAAAAAAGAAAAAAAAAAGCAGCTATTTTTTTGAATATTCAGATGCACAGAAGGATTTAAAGTCATATGGCTTCTTATTCCTGCACAACCAGGGTCTTAACATCCTAAATGGCTGCAAATGGATATTTTACTTGCAAGTGATTTTGACAGAAGTAAAGCTTGATAGTGGGGAAATGAATCATCTTAACAATGGAAATTAGTTTTTCGTGTCTTAGCCATGCTGTAATTTCCTGTGACTGTCTGAAAGGATTAATTCATGGATTTCCAGTTCATTTCTTCTTTGCTTTTGATGTAGCGTCATTTTAATGCCTGAACTTCTAGATATACAATGTTTTGGTAAGTTAACCAGCAGTTCAACAGCTATAAAGAATCAGAAATTAATGAAGTAGTAACCCTGTGCAGAGGTTTCCCCGCTGCAGACGTATTCAGATATGATGTATTGACTTTCATGAAATTATTCTAGATTTATACTAACACACGTGAGAAAGGACTCAAACAGGCTCCCTTGAAGCTGAAGGACACACATCATGAGACAAGCTTTGCACTAATCTGCATAAGTGGTAATGTACAGTAATTTCTGTTATTTAAACAGAATTCCTGTGGGTTTGCTATCTGAGAGCTGTGTAATTCAATCCTAACAATGCTGCTCCGTGCTATATTCAGAAAAAGAAGAGGAATAGTAAAAATGTGATCAATTACCCATCAAAAAGAGGGGAGGACAGAGTCTGTGCTCACCAGTCTCTCAACGTAGATGGGGAATTGAGAACTGGACATGGGCTGTCCCCGTACCTTTCTCTAACTTGAATAATCAGGCTGATGGCTGAAATTCCTATTATGTGTTTTGCTGTGTTGATTTTAGGAGAATGGCACAAAACAGGAAGCTGGCAATAAGATAATTACCTAGTAAGGGATCACAATACCTGCTCAGTACTAAATTAATGAATTCTATATACAGGGTTGGATAGAAATGGGGTTGTTAATTTTCAGGTTGGAGGATGAGAGACTGCATCTAACCGTGTAAGAAAATAAAACCTTTTTGTGAGAGTGCTAAATGCCAACATCAAGGTAGCATGTTGCCCTGTTTCTTAGCTCAAGACTGTGTCCATGACATGGCTTCATCAAAGGAGAGACCCATGCTCCATCTTGACCAGGTGGCACTTGTCACCCTGCAATAACCTTGTCTCGTACTCCACTGCCTTGTCCCACTCTCACTCCCATCCTACAGACAATAACAACTTTTTCACCTGGCCTGTTAAGTTTCTCCCCTACTTTTTAAGTGCTATTACCCTTTTCTCTCAATTTGTCTGAACAGGAAGGCTAATTTAGTGATTTTTTTTCCCAACTTACACTAAGTTTGCAATATGTCACTTGTGTTTCGGGCCCAAAGAAAGATTTGTCCTTCTGAAAACCTGCCAGTTTTCCCAACTGCATCAGTAGCTCTGAGGCCTGTGGGAGATGGTTTCAGGCACTGTGGTCCTTTCCTCAGCTTCCTTTTCATTTAACTAATGAAAACTAATTAGCCAGGTTGAAGCGTACCCTATCAAAACACTAACAAATGTGGAGTCTTAGGTAGGTAGATAAATAGACAAACAGACTGATGGATGTGTGATCAATAGCTAGATAAATGTGTATATGACTGAAAATTATTTTGGATTTGGACAAACCATATAAAGAGGCCAAGCCTGCCAAAGCTTCAGCCCTTCAGTATAATGTAAACATTTTGTTTGGAAATTCTGAAATGTCATTAGGAACATGGGATTGGAAGGTCCTCAAGTCTACTCTCCTATTTTCGTTGGCACCTACTCTATATATTTCCTTTCCTGAACTAACTGAACAAGGTCCAGTAGAACCTGGTAAATTTCTTTTCCTCATTATTCTTGCTAAAAGATTATTCTAGCACCTCGTTTTCATGGTCATTTTCATCGCAGTCTCTTCTCTTGCCAATATGTTTTAATTTAAATAATTCCCTTCCTTCCTTCCTGTTCTGAGTTGATCTTTCTTGCATAGAGGTGACCCAAAGAAGACATTATTTTCCGGGTGAGGTATCAAACTCCTTGTTCAATGCCTTGTGCATCACCTATACGTAAGACTGGCTCTCCTAGCTCCGTGAAGGTTACTAACTCTCTCCAAGATGTCTTGAATGACAAAAGACATCATTAAAAACTCTAGCACAAACAAACTTTTTCATTATCTTTTCATCTACCATTTCGTGGAGTCTGGAACCCAAATAACCCACGGAGAAGTTTATTATGAGCAGAAGGGAACCACCTCAGGGCTGTGTCTGGAGCTGTAGATCTTTGGAGTGTAATGCTTTCATGCTAGGTGAGCTGGAAGGGAACCAGAGAGATTCTCTATGGGAGGCTTTGGCTGTATTTTAACTGCAATCAACTGAAACTGATAATAAATGCATAGAGTGGTTTGACTACAGTGAGAATGTTCATCAGAAAATTCTTAACTAGTGCTGACCACGTGCTAGGTGTCCAAACCACCCATTGGTCTTATTCATGTTTGGAGTCTTTCCTAAGATATCATGCATAAAGCACTATTAATTATTGTCTAATTACTTTCAGCAATGTGGTATGGGGAGAAAAAAAGTGCTCTGAGATGGTGAAGTTGTCAATTATAGCTGATAGATAATTAAGGGGCCAGGTGCATGTTTTATTTAACAAGATAGATATCTTCCCAGATGTTCAGTATCTGAAAGTTCGTAACCACACAGGTAGTTGGTACTGGGTGTGCCAAAGTCATCTTCAGTAGGTATTCTTTTTTTTTGTACAGTACGGTTGGATTGGCACAGGAGCACACTGCCCATTGAATGATCTGCTTCTCTTTACCTCTCTGATTACCAGCATAATCTACCTTACTATGCATTGAAAATTTTATTTTAACTGATTTCTTTGGTTAATTTTCTGACTAGAATAGCTGTCATGTACATCTGAGTACTGGCATACCATACAGAGAACATAGGCTTACAACAGGGTGATAAAATCTTAGCAGTGTTTTTTAAAAATAATGACTAATTTTTGCAACAGGTAACAAAAGCTGTCATACACTATGAACGGGACACTGTTAGTTATTAAACATTTCTGCTTGGAATAATCTTTTCTTCAATAAAATGACCAAAAATTAAAACCCACATATGTTCTAATGAAAGAACGGTGTAGGCTAAGTGCCATGACAGAATCTGGAGTTATTTCTTTCTTTCTTAATTTATTTCACTTGTTAACTCCTGATGTTACTATTTCTTGGTAGAGTAGCACTGGGTTTAGGTTAAGGCTCTTGGAAATTGCTCAAGTGCTATTTTCTAAATCAGTTGGGCTAGATGATCATTATAGGTTCCTTCCAACTGAACTATTCTATCCGATTCAAGCTCAATGACTTTTCAATCAGGTAAGACCTGCATGACTGATTTAAATGCAGATTTGCATTTATGTGTTTATTACATTTGTAGCTGTAATTTTTTTAGAGGTATTTCCATAACATCTGGTGTGGAGAATTCTAGATGGATTAAGCTGCTTTTATAATGGTACAGAATCCTACCATTCTCATGAAGAAGCAATGCATGCACCTCTATAGTGGCAAAACACATTGCCCCTCAGTGGTTAGGGTGTGTATATGTAAATTGGGGCAGTTCTGGGATGTGTAGAATACACAGGAAAATACTCAGACTTTACCTCATTGATTATGCTTTCAATGTGAAACCAACTGACATGTAAAAGAAAAATCCACAAATGCCTATTAAGAGAAAATAGGCCACCTGTGGCTCAGGAGATGCCAGCGATTTTTGCACTGGAGGCAGGACAAGAGTACTGAGGAAAAGTCAGTCGCCACTTGACCTACTCATTTTAATTTGTGTCTGCCCCTAGACAGTGTTGGAGACAGGATGCTTGGCGAGATGGACCTTAGCAGTGGTGCAGAGCAGGTATTCGTACATCCTCATGGCTTTTAACTGGCCTCCATCAGCAAGGCAGGGGCAGGAAATTCTTCAGATGAGCTATGGCTCATATAATAACAGAATAAGGAAGATCGAGTAGAACGGTTTGGGTTGTTTTTAATCTTGATCTTTGTGTCTTCCATTTTGAAGTTGGATAGTGGCTTACTCTTTTGCCTCCCCAAAAACCTACTTCTAAAAAAAATTTAATATTTCAGACTAAACCTACGACAGGCTCCCAGTCTCAAATATCACAAGTATCCAATAGCAAGTACTCCAAAGATCCAATTTCCTAATATAATTTTGAGTCATCTCAAGCCTCACCAAAATGATACTTAATCATTCTGTTTGTTTCTGTCATTTGAAATTTTTGCTCCTTCTGGCATAGTTCTTTATAATCTGCTTTACTGTCTAGCATTCTTCCATCATATACTCGATAGCAAATACCTTCCCCCCTGCCACCCTGAACATATGTTACTGCAGCAAAACATTTCAGGTTGGTCCCAGAGGAAAATTGTCCTTCAGATGCCAATCAGCAATATTAGTAACAGCAATGAAACAAATTCTTCTTTGTTTAGCTCATCCTAAAAGCTAAAGGGCTGCTAAAGGCTAGTCAGGAACATGACTGAAAGTTAAAGGGGTCCACCTTAAGAACATCAAAGAACTGTAATTTGAAACTGTAATTGGAGTCTCACCATAGCAGGTAATGACTGCTTCTTCCATGGCTTTGTGTTGCAGCAATCACATAATGTGAATTGCTAATAAATGTTTATGCTTTATTCCCCCACTTTTTTTTTTTTTTTTTTCAGTGGAGATATAGATCTTTGAGAGTCAGCAGAATGAAAGCCGTGAAGGACTAAGTTCTCTCCCTGGGATGCAGGTAGGCCCTCAAAGCACACCAGTGGTGTGATGAGTGTTGCCATAACAAGCATTTGAATGAATTGCAGGATAGTTAGAAGTGGAAGGGACCTTAAAGACCATGTAGTTCCAACCCCCATGCCCTGGGTAGGGACACCTTTTACTAAATCAGGTTGCTCAAAGACACATCCAACCTTGAACACCTCTAAGAACGGGGCATCCACAACTTTCCTGGGCAAGCTCCAGTTCCAGTGCCTCATCACCCTCATAGTAAAGAATTTCTTCCTCATATCTAATCTAAATCTCCTCTCTTTCAATTTAAGCCGTTATCCCTCATTCTATCACTATATTCCCCAACAAACAGTCTTTCTCCACGTTTTCTGTAGGCCCCCTGAAAGGCTGCTATAAAATCTCCCTTGAGTCTTCCTTCTCCAGGCTGAACCACCCCAATTCTCTCAGCCTGTCTTCATAGGAGAGGTGCTCCAGTCCTCTGATCACCTTCATGGCTTCCTCTGGACCTGCTCCAACAGGTCCATGTCCTTCTTATGTTGGTGGCCGTAGAGCTGGACACAGTACTCCGGGGGCAGAGCACAGGGGCAGAATCACCTCCCTGGACCTGCTGGCCACGCTGCTTTTGATGCAGCCCAGGATGCAGACACTGAAATAGAAAGAGATGTTGTGGGAATGTGAAGCTGGGTCCTAATTTCTACCTGTAAGTAAAATGTCAGTGGGCCTGTCAGTGGTAACGTGGGCATGTGTGTGCTGTTTAACGGCTTCAGTCTTAGTCCTTGAGCCTGTTACAGTAGATATGTCTAAAAGGAGAAATTATGACTAAAGCCATAATCAATTTAGTGCTGGCAATTTTTTACCAGGGACTAGGCAGGCATCAAAAATTCATTTCATGTAGACTACTAACACTTGTCACATTAAATTAACTACTAGGTAATTTTAAATATCTATTTTTAAAGCTGAATAACAGCAGACTCAGCTACTTGTCTCCTGAGCTGTGGTTGTTTGTATATTGATGTTACACTAGTGCCCAGATGTTCCAAGCTCTAGACCCTATTGTATAAAATAAAAGAAATGCTCCAAAGCTTCTATAGAGTTAGAAGATCCTACAAAATTTTGAACTTTATCCTACTGATTGATCTCAATGATGTAAAAATCTGCCAGTGATTTTAGAACTCCATGGTCAGCACAAAGAGTGTAAAAGAAGAATGAAACACAAAATTTCATTTTTAGCAAGTGACACTGGCCCTACGATTTAAAAGCAAGTTGTTCTAGTATGATGTAGCATCCTCTTTGTTGTTCACTTCTGAACATCTTTTGAATGATGGCTGTGCTTTTAAAGTAGTATACATTTTGATACCAGACAAGATTCCATTGTGATTCATATTTACTAGTTTGATCTAAATTACTTAAACCTAACTTTGCCCAATAGTGACTCTATGCTATGCTCAAGCAGTGGTGTGCAGTAGTTAAGACTATTAGTCTTTAAACTGTAGGCTAGGTTAAGAATATATGGGTCCTATCTTCTAATATGATACTCTCCTCATTTGTCCTGAATTTCAATCACGAGTGTATCCAAAGCCACCTTGGATAATTAGGACAATCTCCTTGAATTGATTGTCTCACATGCTGCCTACAATAATACCACAACAGCGTTCCGCCGTGTGACTTACTGTAATGCCTCGTGTCTGACTGTTTCATCCCACTCTGTTTTCCTGTATCCATTTGTTTTATCGACGACTTGTCTGGAACTGTAGAAACTGCCAAATTAGTGGGGCAGGGATCCTTTTTTTTTTACATTTGGCATGTCCTCAGGACAGTCTGTGGCTTCAAACACTATATTATGGATACAACAAACCTCAGACTGCTTGAAACCTGGATAGACCTTGAATCCTAGACAGGAGGAAAAAAAAAAAAAAAAAAGATGTTAAAACGTTAGGTTGTTAAAAACCACCTTGTTTAGTTTAGACGCTTTCATTTCTTTATGGCAAGCACTTCCAGCACAGCCACAGTGGAGGTAATTGGAGCAGCCGAGTGAATGTAAATCTGAGGAGGATTAAGCCCACTGTCTATAAAGCTCATGTAGCTCTCGAGCAATCCAGCAGTGATCAATTCATTATCATTACAAGCAGCCTGCCAAAGAAAACCTACAGGCTATTGAAGGCAAGATGACTGTAAAATTAGAGATCAGACCAACTCTAATGTTCACTAATGGACATGAACATTAGCCTTGCAGCTTTAGCCAACTGCGCTGAAAGAGACCCTGGTGACATTTTTGGATAAAGTACATTAGGGATTGAAGATTTTTTTTTTTTAATTTAATATATTGCTTATTTTTTTATTGGGAATTAAAGTGGCTGAGGAAAGAAAGAAGTTGGAACGGATACTGGAAGTGGAAAGGAATGAAGAGTGGCCACTGGTTTCTATTAAATATTCTTTTCTTAGGTTTTTGCAATATTCAGCAATGGAATCTCCGAGTGAACATTTTCTCCCCACAAAACTTTATTTGTCTACTTTACAGCCCAGTGCTAGTGCTGTCAAGCACTACATGCCAAATGAAACATTGGAGGTAAAACTGACACCGTATAAAGTCAAATAAAGCCAAGTTTATGTGTACACAAAGCTACTCGCTGCTTGTGAGCAGGTCTTGAAAAACAAGTAGGAAAACCAAAAAAAATCTGCAGTCTCGACTGCTCTATTGTTAAATAGCTGTGATAACCTCTTAAAAGAAATTATGATTTTTACATTCTTCAGGAAGCAAGTAACCTCTGCACAACAGTTATAAGAACAAGTGATTTGAAAGACACCTTGATGTGTAAGCAGCCGTCCAGTTTCCCTGTTAGATTAAGCATCACATGGAGAACGTCCCTCTCTTTTGATTAATATTTTGGTGCAGAAATAACATTAATACAAAAACTTATTGAATACCTCTTTTCAGCTATGCTGTGTTCATTATTCTTACTAAACCCCTTTCACATTATCAGCTGTCCAGAGGTACCCCCAAGATTAGTTCTGCCCTTTTTAGTTCTTTTATACACAACTCGATCGTGTTGGCTTGTAACAGGCTCCATGACACAAAGCGGTGTGACCCCAGCATGAGCACTTACATGCAAAAGGGTTGGGTAGGACTTCTTCATTGGCAGCCACTGGGATTTTGGGCTGGTTCCACATTTCAGGCACTTACTGTGTTTGTGTCAACTTCAACTACGTGCTCTAGCTCTGGGCAATCCTGCTTCGGCAGGGGAGTTGGACTAGATGATCTCTAGGGTCCCTTCCAACTCCAAAAAAATCAGGGAAATTCAGTGAAAAAGCGCATCAAAAGAAACCCAGGGTTGTTGAAAAGCTGTCCTTTTACTGAGTTTTCTGAAGCCCGTAAAGAGAAGTTTCTGTTATTTGTGCCAGGTGTCTGTGCAGTCACATACTGCCACACAATATTCAGCACCTTCCCCAGAGCAGTTCTGCAGAAGTCCTCCACGTAACTAAGTGGGACCCACTGCTCCCTTGCCTGTGGCTTGGCCCAAGGGGGTTCTCCCTGGTTGTAGCCCAGCAAACACTGGCAGGCTGGTGTGCAAGGCCAGGGGATGCTGATTCCTATGGAGTACCGAGCCTTAAGAGACGTGCTTCAGTTCACTGGGGAGCTGGAAGCAACAGAAATATCTGAGGGAGGGCAGTGACTGCACCTTAAGTGCTGGAGGGAGGGAGAAAGAAGT
This sequence comes from Tringa tobata, assembly GCA_033628505.1. NCBI lineage: Eukaryota > Metazoa > Chordata > Aves > Charadriiformes > Scolopacidae > Tringa > Tringa tobata. Next base: position 2,322,521 of record JAHREE010000324.1, on the reverse strand, counting down.
CGGGGAAAAGCTCAGCATAATATAGCTCATTGGCTAAACTGTCCCCAATGCACTTTATTTTTAAAAGAAGTGCTAAGCATGACAATTTTCTGTGATAGTTATACGGCCCACATCTCGGAGGGCATGCAACTGAGACACACTTCTTAATGCTAAATGAGTAATGCCCTGGCGCTGCCTGAAGTGGAAGATATCTGAGAAGGTCCCCAGCTGTATGTTGTGTTTTCACACTGAGACATTTCCTCCTCCTTCCCATACTCCTATTTTATCCATATTTGTTGTTCTTTTTCTCAAATTATATTGCAATGGCTCTAACAACAAAATCCCAAATAAAATAACAGGAAATTGAGGAAATAAGAGGAGTGCCCACTCCTTTCCTTGATAAATTTTGCTAGAAGCCATAAATGATTCACATGACGGAGGCGCGACGGAGTCTTGCCTGATCCCGTGTCTATCGTAGGCTGCTCAGCTTTATCCAGTCATCACTGAATTGATGGATGCTCATTACTTTGGGGGAAGGAGGGGGGGGGGAGCAAATCTTACATTTGTATAGCAAAAAGCAGAAAATGCTTGTGTTGAAAAGCAGTCAAAAGCTGGGAAAGAGCAGCAAAAGGGCAATGCACGATCCTTACATAGCTGCATGAATGAAGACTCAGTACTGTGGTACCAAAGCCACATCCAGGACTCAAGTTTAAATAATTCCCCTGTGCTCCCCCATTAGGGAGATGCCCTTCTGCATGTTTTAGGGTGAAATCCCGTGCCTTTGAGATTGCCGCAATTCTTTATTGTCGATTTTGGCAAGGGGACTTATGCGGGGACTTAACCTAAATATTTGATGGTACCATCACATAGCATAACGTCTTATAATTCTTGGGGGAAAAAAAAATTAGATATTCATTTGTGATGCCATGTGGCAAAGGATATGTCCATATGGCCATGTTCACAGCAATCAAACAGATAATGCCACTGAATTCAGTAGGCACCATCGCAGCACAGCCCTGCGGAGGCTGAAAGAGAAAAAAAAAAATCATTGATTCAAATGAGGCCAAGATTTCACCTCATGTTTTTAGTGTAGCAAATGTTATTGCAAGCCCACACAGAGCCAGCGTGAAGTGCAAATTACAACGGGAATTTGTCATATTCATTACCAACCTAGCATCATTAGTTTATATGAGTGTAGGCAATTAGAAGAGAGGTTTCAGTTTCTTTCTTCGAAAATGTGAATTTTATTAACAAAATGACAAGCATTCTTTCAATGAAAGAAAGTCATATGCTTCAGGAAGAGTCATAAATTTGAGGAAAGAGCTGAGAGCCAATGTTTAACGAAGGCAGAGTGGCTCCACAGACCAGAAAACAAGCAATAACTCAATTCCTTGTGTACGTGAGAATCGAGTAGAACAGTAACCACGGCTGAGGAGATTTCATTCGCAGAGGCAGATGTAAAGCTACTGAAGACAGAGTAAAGACACTCAGGGGACATCAGTGGATCTTATTGTCAAACGCTGTACCTACATTTCGTTATTTTTCCGCTGATTGATCTTCATTTTTTGGTATTTGTTGATCCCGCCCCCATATTTGATAACCCCTATATGTGAAGCAAAGCTGCCCCACTTATTGTGGGCAATAATATTCCTCCCAGTGAACAAACATCACTGATGAAGATGCTTCGCTTTCTTCTCAGGGGGACTTGTCCCACCCTGGGCATGTTGCTATGAGCTTGAGTCTGGTTCCCTCTGATATTTTTTTGAGTATCAGTGAGAGAAGGGGAAAAAAATAATAGCAGCTTTGTCCATGGATGTATGAGCATTACGTATGTGTGAGAAAAGCCACAAGCAGGCAAAAAAAACCCCCAAAACCCCCCAACAACCCAAGAAACCCCAATGGGGTGTGACTGTCCTGCAGTGGAGGGGAGCGGTGCGCAGGATTTTGGGGAGCGGTCAATGCGGGTAATCCTGTTCTAGGGCGACCTCTCGTGTCCCGTTGCTTAACTTCTGTTTGTATTTGTTTCTTTTGCCCAGTTTCCAGTAAGGTTATGAAAATATCACCACATCGCTGTGGATGCTGGCTTCACTCCGTGCGGCGAGCTCAGTTACACCCCCCCCTTTGCTGCTCAGTCCACGCGCTGCGTTGCACTGACTCCCTCTTTTCCTGAAATCATCCCAACAGCGCTAGGGAGAGGATTTCCCCCCTCTTTTAAATTAATTTTCATGTATATTCACTTCTGTTTGGAGTCTTCACCTTTCAGTGAAATGACCAGATGTCTCAGAGAGCCTGGAGCGATGCTGGCATCAGGAGACTTCACCCCCATCCTGAGTGACTGCAGACTGAGATGCCAATATGTTCTGGTTTGTAATGGATGATTGATTTGCAGAGCTGTTTTCTTCTGATTCTCCCTTGCTTAAAGAAGCATTGGGCTATTTTTTTTTTTTTTTATATATACCACGCAGTATTTCCCTTGTCTGTGGTCTTGTGTCCAATGAATTCAATCGCATTGCTCTTCTAACTAGCTGTTCTTTTGTTTGTGATTTTTTTTTCCTCCAGAGAGGTTCATAGTATTTGAATCTTTATTAGCAGTACATTTACATTGGGATAATAACCAGATCAGTCCCCTAAATTTCTTTGAATATATAGTGATGGTCCATGGTGGAAGGAGGTGGAAGCGTGCTCCTCAGCAGCCATGTCCACAGAGTGCCCCAGTTTCTGTCTTCTCCTTGGGCCCACTATGCGCCGCCGCCTCCTCCTCTCCTCTCATGTATGGATACAAACACCTAACCTCCAGGCTTCATAAGGCTTTGGAAGCTGTGTCTTCAGGCATCACGGGCAGCCCTGTGGTGAGTCCCCTCAGGTTCTGACGGGGTGTAAAGGTGTGCAGCCATACTCCCAGCCTGTGCTGGCTTTAGAAAGTCCTCTGTGGCCGGTGAAAAGCCCAGAAGATTGTTTCTCCGTGTGTAACCTCTCTCCCTATGAATGTTCACCTCTGAAATACCAGTACAGTCCAGGCCACCCCTGAGAGGAGGCCTTGCAAATAGCCAGAAAGTCAGAGTTTGGCCCTTGGTGGCAGCTAGCACAAGACTGGAAGTGGGATTTAGAACTTATAACCTCCAGTTTATAGTCCCCTGTCTTTTCTCTGACAACTGGAGTACAGCTTGGTTGAACAATAGTAAAATCACTAATTTAATCCATTCCAGTACCCTGGAGCTTTTTAATGCATGCTACAAATTAATTACACAACTTTTACAAATAACAGAGACTGATCTTTTAATTCCTCACGCAGGGAGGAGTGTGTTAAAACATAACTTGCCAGTGTACACTTTTCTCTGCCTTACAGACTTTTTACACAGGTCTGGCGAGAGAAAGGAATCTCCCAGTAAATGGGAATTGGATTCTCGATGTTTTAAAATGGGGACGAGCTCTCACAGAACAACATTCACAAATAACCTGCCTTTAGGTGCCAAGGATTGCTGTTTTATTTTTAAAAGCATTGTTTTTCTTCTAGGACTGTGGCTGAAATACCTTTGAGTAATAATAAAGAGTGGAAGGCAGTCACCCATCGTGTCCTTCACTCGCTAAGTTGAGTGGGAGTTTTACCACTGCATTCAAAAGATGGAGGGTCTGAGTCTAATGCATTTATTTTAATTTTCTTTTCACTCTGAGGGCATATTCTCAATGAGTTCATTACATTAAACTCTTTTCTGAGAAGCAACCTTTTCGTGTCACATTCCTATTTGGAAAGACTTATTCACAATTTCAAACACCTGGGTGCACCGGTGAGCTCCTCATGGAAGATTTTTTGTACGATCCTTAGGAAAAAATAAAAAAATCCTCAGGAGGCTCCTTTTGTGTGGAAGAAACCCGCTTTTCATCGGGAAGCGGGGGAAATCCTGCAGATGTAGAGTTTACCCCTAGAGGTCACTGCGATCCTGGGATTTCGGCGGGTCCTCCCTGGAGCCGGGAGAAGTTGGTGCTGGGATGGAGCCGGGAGAAGTTGTTGGTGCTGGGATGGAGCCACCCGGCGTCCCCCTGGGCTGGGGGGGTCTGCAGGCGGCTCAGGACTCTCATGAAGAGACTTCCCTCCCCCAAAATTCCCCCCCACCCCTTCTTTTTCCTCTTGCCATTTCTTTTTATCTTTCTGAGTTTTAAAGCTCACCACTAAGAACCAGCAGGTCAGCTTTTTTTTCAGATGAAATGATCTTTGGTTTGGTTTTTTCTCCTTTTTTTTTTTTTCTTTCTTTTGGCTTCTTCCTTTGCACTCAAAAAGTGAAGTATCAATATGGCCAATCTGCTGTTAATTATTTTAAATTCAGGAGAGAGTTCACCTTCAGCAGGTGAAGGAGATGACTTTTGGGTTCTTCAGTGTAAATTCTTTGTAGGAATGAATTTAACTGTGCTGCACAATTTAGGCTGCATCTGATTTAGGTTTCTGGCAGGACTTACCAGTGTCTCCCATTTTTTAAGCACATGATTCGAGATTTTTTTGAGGTAACTCTGGTTTCGATGCAGATTGCTGGTAGCTCTGAGGCTCAGTAGTATGCAGAGTGGTGCAAAAGTATCATGCTACTTTTGCAAGGATTTTTTACAAAGACATCAGTTTAGATTTACTTTGTGTTTTAGTGCAACTCAGTAAAACCTGGGGCTATGTTGCTGGTAGCACTGTAACGTAGTACACAATAGTGTTTTAATTTGGTGGGGGGAGAAATACCAAAAATGTCCCACTTGCAATCAATCTTTTCAGGTTTTTCCAGGTCTGCTAAGAATTTTGAAACACCTGTGAAATGTAAGCTGCTTTGTCTCAAATCTAGGAAACTAGATATATTTCAAAATGTGAAAAAAAAAAAAAAGTTTTCATAATATTGTGATTTTATTCTGCCCACAGAAATTTGTCAAAGTTCTAAAGTAAATCAATTATATGTAGCCAGAATAAGCGAAAGAACAGTCGACCCAAACTTCCTCCATAGAAAACTTTAAACATGGAAAAATATCTACCGCTAGAAATAAATGTGTTGGTGGAGCTGGGCAGGCTATAGTCCTTTTATATGACAAGCATGGTAACTGAATAAAGGGGAATCCCACCTTTGCATCATACTGCAAAATATGCCATTTTCTATCAATAATGGATTTAATCCTATTAGAAAAGAGATTAAAAGTAGTTAAACATGTCAGCCTTGATTCTGCTCTATGGCTTACTAGCAGAGACAGAAATATATCCTTATCCACTCGAACTGTAATGGCATCAGCAGCCACAGCCTTCTCTTGGGAACCTGCCATATTTGCAAAACCTGGCTGTTTTATTTTTCCTTATCTAAATGACTTTTAAAATAGCACCAGCCATCTAATACCATACATTCTGCAATCCTATGCTCATTAGTTTTGGACCGGTCTGGCATTTGGAGGAGAAATCACAAATCCAGAAAGGATGCCGTGTATTTTTTGTGCCTGGCTTTGCTACCAATGCTTGGTAAGTCCTCTAGCAAGCTGTTTAAATCCTCTGCATTTTGATTTCCTATTTTGCACAAGATTCAGCATAACTACACTAGTAAGCATGGTGTGGGAGTGACCAATTATTAAAACAAGTTGGGTGATCCTATTTGGACAGAATAGAAACTATAGAAAATGCAGGCATTCAGTTACTGAAATATCTACTACCTGACCAAATAGCGGTGACAAAATATCACAGTAGTGTAAAGAAGACATATTGTGAAGTATTATATAGTTAGATGGAAAAAAACAGAAGAAATGCCACTGCCATAACTCACTAAGTAAAGATATAAATACAGAAATTGACCTTTTCTAGGTTCCTAAAATGAGTTGTGTATATTGGGGGTGGGTAATGCGTTTGCATAACACTTAATGGGGTGGAAGAACTTAGTTGGAGGGGGGAAAGAGGTGGTAATTTGGCTCTGATTACCTTCTGCTTCCTGCAAAAAAGGGGATGATGGGAAAAAATGCGAATTTCAGAGGTCAGTTGAGTCAAATAAAATAGAGCCTCCTCTGGAAAATGCTTTACAGGCAGCCCTAGCAGGGAGAACTTAGTGACCTTGGTTGGCTGCAGTGGGAGTGCTGGTGCTGGAAGGGCTGCAAGCCTTTCGGTGTCCTTCTGAAGCAGAGCCCTGAGCTGTGTGAGGCCACAGCGGTGTGGCAAACTGGAAAGGTTAAAAATGTATTTATTCACACATAGTATGCGGGAGCCTACTTGTGTACTTTGCTAATACATGAAGCTATTCCAAGAATCAAAGTTCTAAGCAGAATTTTATCTTAATCCTTATTTTTTGCACTTTCCTTTTTTTATTTCAATTGAAAAAATCTTTAGTTGTGGCTGGCACACGTGGCAATTGTAGCCCTACAAAACAATCATTTGAAATATGATCCTGTTGAAATACGAAATTTTTAGAAAGTATCCGTAAAGCTGCTCAGCCTCAACCATTCAGTCTTCCCTTCAGAGTGCTAAGCTTAAATGCCTGTGAGATGTGCTTCCACCACGTGACAGACCCCTGCTTTTTCCCGTAGTGTTGATTTATCATCTGTCTGCATTACTTTGCAAATGTTTTTACTCACAACTGTTATGATGGAGGGTGAGGAAATAACACCAGTGTAAAAAGTCCTCCTGCAGCGCAGCCGGCCTTTGGCTGAGAGATGGTACCACTCAGGAGAAAGGAATGTCCTACTTTCTGGATTTTTCCACTCTTGTTTAGTGAGAGAACAGCATGTTTTATCATTTGGCCATGACATGTGATGGGACGAAGAGATCCAGAGAGATTTCTCAGAGCTGCCAAATTTGGTGCAGTTCTGTGAAGGATATTTCTTACCAGTGAGAAACCCTCCCAGTTCTTGCTCCCTTTTCATCACCAAAAATGTATCTGTTCTCCTCTCTAGGTCAGCCTACTTCCTGGCAGGCTTGTAGCGCTCCAGAAGAAGCAGGACGTTGAAGGGGAGAAAAAACCCATCAAATGGGAGGGTTTCAATCCTCAACTAGCTCCCACCAGAAAGACCAGCAGCACTGGCTCCTCTGCCCCAAACCTTGTGTCTCATTTGGGACCTCTGGGGTTTCTGCTGCAATTATGGACAGAAGGATGCTCCTGCAGAAAGCACTAGGGAAATCCTCAGGATGCTCCTGCAGAAAGCACTAGGGAAATCCTCAGAAGCCATAGCAGAAGATGGATGGCTGCTACAGGGACTGTGGTCCTGCAGGAGCAGGAGCAGGGGATGCTCTCAGTGGCCGAAGTGGTGATATGGATGGTTTTGGTATCTGCTGCAGGGAGTAGCAGAGAGGAGGGCAGTGACCTGGCTGCCAACGAGACGCCGCTTCTAGTACACCACCACAGCATCATCCACGGGGCTGTTTAAAATGGAGATTTTACTGCCGGGAGGAGGAATCATCAGGAAGGGTGGAGAGCAAAGAGGAAAAAAGCCAAGCGAGGAGATAGGTAGGCATGCAGCCTGGCCCTGCTCGGCACCTCACAGGGGACAAACAGCAGCGGAGAGCCCAAAGATGGGGAGAAGGAGCAGAGAGAAGGAAGAGCTGAGGTTCAGGGGGCCAGTCCTGCCCCTGCTGCTCAGGGGCTCAGCATGGCTTCCCTCCGATGCTGTACCTCCCCTTCCCACCCAACGTGAGGGCACCAAACTGCCCAGAACAGACGGGAACGACCCTGTGAAAATGCCTGCCTTTCACGCCGGAGGCACAACCCAGGCGAGGATTGTTTTCTTCCCAGTACGTCTGCTGTGCTAGACTTAAATTCACCTTGTCAAAGAGCAGGCACCTGCCATTTCTTGAGAAAAAAAAAAAAAAACCACAACAGTCTCTGCCACGGTCCCTGGGGACCGATGGAGACAAACAGTGCAGCAGCTTGCTGGGACGCTCGCTGCTACGGGGATAAAACAGAGCGGCAGAGGCCTATTGATGCCCGATGGAAACAATAGAAACCAACTGCTGTGGTGAGAAAGCGGCCATTTGCTGTGCCAGCTGCAGCCAGGGATGGTGGAGGGAAGGGAAGGGATGGGAGAGCACGCCAGGGCCAGGATGCTGCGGCGTTTCTGCCCAGCCTGCAGCCCCGCGGTGTCCCAGCAAACAGTGTGACACCCCCCTTCAGCTCTCTTTCAGATGGGGAGAGGAGCGGGGGAAGGAAAACAATGAATAACCTTGCCTGAAATGTGATTTTCCATCTAAATTTTTACACTGCCGTGGACTTTCTGTTCTTTGAGGGAGTTGGTCAGACCACAAGTAAGGCAGGCGTGTCCTGGCCCGTAGCTCTGGCTGGATCAGTGACCCTCTGAGAGGGTCCATGCGAGCTGTGGGCTGCCTGCACTTGCCTCAGCTCTGCACATGATGCCGAATCAATCCTCAGCCTCCGTCTTGCTAGGCAGAGCTCTCAGATCTACCAAAGAAACCTTATCCATCGTGCTTTGGTTTGTTAGCTCTGCGGGTTGCGTCTTGGTCAGAGAACGCCGTTGAGTCCAGGGGAGCTCGTATGGAGGAGGGCACTTTTTGGCCAGGGCTTGCCACGCTGCCACGCCAATTCTGCTCTAGGCAGGCGCCAGTGAAATCCGCAGATCCAGGCTTTTCCCTGAAGCTTTACATCATTAAGCTTCAGTCCCTACTCACGATTCGCTAACTAGATCTCTCCCCAACGCAGAGCGGTGACGGGAGGGTGTGGGCACTGCTGTTCCTCAGCTGTTTAGCCACAATAATTAGGTGTTGTAAGAGATGGGGGATCAATAGGGAGCTTGTCACACGCCGCCAAACGCTCCTGAGATACTGCTGCAAACTATAGAGCGAGTAGCAAAAGACTGGCAACTATGAAGATAAGGGAAAATTAAAGATTTGGCGATTTGGTCTTTTCAACAGATATTGCTATGTAAGATTCTCGGAGGGCTATAAAAAGTTGGCAACAGTCCATTCTGCTTATGGTTGTGGCCAGTCTCTATGTTTCAATGGAAGAAGGCGAAAAAATGTCCCAGAAACCATGCTATATGTCAAAAGATGAGGGTATAATTAAGGAAATGGAGTTTCTTCTGGTCTATTAGATGAGCAGCTAAAGCTCTGAAGTATGGGGATAATACCCTATAACCATTGCAGATCACTGGAAGGTGATGGTCTCCTTCCAAATACCTTTGGAGACCTTGTCACATCAGGGATCTAGGATTCAGCTCAAAAGCTCCATTCTCTGTTATACCATCCCTTCCACAAACTCATGGGGCAAACTAAATGAGAGAAGAGGAACATAGGTGAAAGCATGGCTTATATCAGACGTAGCTGGGGAAAAAAATGGTAAGAACTTTCAGATACATCAGCATTTCTCCTGATGTCTTCCCCTGTGCTGTGACAAACAGTGTTTATGTTTGGGAGAAAACCTACAACACTCCCCCCCATACCAGTGCCTATGCTAGCTGTTCTGTAAGGCTCACTGCTGGGTAAGAGCATCAGCTTTGCAGAGGAATCTCTTGCAGCTTCAGAAGGAAACATGGAGCTGTAGAAGTGCGTGAGGAAACCACAGCAAGCATGTCATCTGCTCAGCCTGGTGGCAACAACTGGAAGAGCCAGCAGCATAGCTGATAGGGTGGAGAAAATGATTTCTCAGCTGCACCTCTGTTCCTCCATATGTAGTGTTATAGGGAGAAATGAGTAGACATCGGAATGATCTTACTGATTATTTACATAGTCACTCACAGATTTCATGCAAGAGTTTCCTATCAGGGTTATTTATAGGAACTGTAAAATTGAAGTGAATATTACGAGCAAAAAGAAAAGCTTTAAATGTGATCAATTACTGGCATCCTACTTCTGAGAACCACCGTGATAGGGAAGCATGAAGCACGTAACTTGTGTTCCAGCAATAACTACTTGAATCTGCCCAAACTGACATATCAGATGGCTGTTCAAAATTGCTTAAGAGCCACATTCGGTTGGGAAAAAAATTCCTCCAGTAACTGCAACAGAGAAAAATATCAAAAGTGGGTAGAAAATTATTTCCAAAAATGTAGTATTGACCAAAAGGAGGGGGGGAAACCTGTGTGTCATTTTTCCCCAATTCTTTAAGAAGAACTGAAAAAAAATGTAGCTCAGGGACAGATTGCAGACAGAAGACATCAAAATTTGTTAAATAAATTGAGAACTGTGAAGTACTTGCTCGGCTTGATTCAATCCTCTACTGTATCGGAAGGAAGCAGGAGAATGTACTCGATTCTTCTACCAGTTTACTTCTTCAACAGACTCATTCATACAGTGAAATCTTTCTTCAACTTGGGGAATAAAGGGAGAGGGGAAGAGAAATCTCTGGTTGGTATGTCAGGCTTTCTATCTGATTCCCAGTTCCCAGTACATGGGGAAAACATAGCAGATTGCATGTTGTGTTCACTAAAGAACATGCACATGCATTTAAATCACTTACAGCTTCCTTTTTTATGATCCAATTGTGAATTATGTTCTTTTTGCATTTGTAATTAGAGGGCAGAACAGATGTGAAAGCTTAGTTTAAAGTGATATGTCCGTTAAAATAACCTAGACTGCAGAGTAATTGTTCACTATAATGTGGGAAATACGCCCATTGTAATAGTGTTTTTGTTCTGGTTCAATATAATGAAGGGACACAAGTCCTCAGCAAATGTTGCTTAGATTGAGAAAGTTCCTGAAACAGGGTGGTACTGGAGTAGTTTTTGTTTGTTTTGGAGGAAAAAAATTATGCCAACACCGCCATACCTTATTCTGGTGCAAAGCGTCAGACTGACAACGTAAATTTGTGAGAAGTTCCCTGTTTTTTCGTAAGAAATCTTGTATTTTCCTCAGCGTGAGTTTTACTCACAATGGCACTAAGGCTACCAAATATTTTAAAATACTAACTATTAGGCTTTTCATTTTGAACCAAGACTAAACAAGGACTCAGATTTTGATCAAAGACAGCTGCCCCGTAATCTGTAGTTATGCTTGATTGAGATAGGCTCTGACAGCCAACATAACAATAGACAGACCATTCTTTAACATATTAACCCTTGTGACCTAATTAGCCATCCAAAAAATGCAAATAAGATCCTCAGCAACCTTTTTAACCATTCGCCTCTCAATGACATTTGATTTTCCATTTGCAATGTCAGTGTGCTTCTGTTAAAATTTTAAAGATGTTTAGCTTTTCTGCAGAACAGATGCATGCATTAAGCACTTGCATGGCTCTAATTGAAAACCTCTGTCTTTAGCCACCAGTGCTCACAGCAACATTTGCAAGCTCAAGGTTGAAGATCTTGGCTAAACAGAATGTTAACCATCCCCACTACATCATTTACACATTTGCTGATGATCAGTAAATACTGTTGAAATCATAAACAGGGGATGGGGGCTGGCGGTAAGGGAGCAGAAGGGAAAGAAAAGAGGAAGGAGGAAAGAAAAAGCTGAAATCACGGTGCCCTATTTACTTTTGCAAAGAAGTCTGTATTTCCCCGAGTCATTTCAAAAAAGCTTAAAAGGTATAATTCACATGATGCAACAGAAAATACAATAATGGGAAGAAATCCGTGCCACTGAATTTTAACTTTAAAAACTGCTTGTTAACTGGCATTATGTTATTTCTGCGCTAAGGGTAGTATATCTTCAGCATCTGTCTTTTTCCCATTTCCCCTTCGAAAGAAAAGTCATAAAATCCACTGAAAGTTAATCCTGGTGTGGCCAAGAAGATTTAGATCGATACCTGTATGGGAAGGTTTGAATTCAGCTTACAGAAATCCTCATGGGGCTAATTATTGCCCCTAGGTCATGTTAGTGATGTGCTCATTTGCAAAGGCTGTTGTGCCCCTTCCAGTTATGTTTCCTAGTGACCCATGGAGTGAAAGTACGCATTGTTTTGTTGGCTGGTTGTGGGTTTTGGCTTTTTTCCCTTTTTTTGCTCTCTCCACCTCCACATGGTGCCTCCAACCAGCACTCTGGGTGTACACATGGTTCTTCCGTGAGCCAGACAGGAAGCCCTCAGTCCCAGTATGCCTGTTATTTCTTTATCACGTAAGCTCAAATATATTGTGTGCCTGTTCCTTTGGACTGGGTAATGGAGTAATATCACACCAAGGAGTCAGGGGATGAGAACCTGATGTTCGCTCAGCGTGTGTTAGCTTAAAATGCTCTGTCACTGAGGTAAACATAAAAACCCCTGCAGTTTAAATTGTTGATGTAGCTGGTTTTTGGACTCTCTAAGACATGTATTTCCTAAAATTTCGAGTGTATGGGAAAGCATACACTAGTGCAAGCACCAAGCATGACAAAACTTCCACTGGCATTCACCGCAGAGACTAGCAGATGAAGTCTCGTAGGAAGTACAGAATAAATCAAAACATGATGAGCAACAAATCGTGCGTCCAGCCCTCCAAAAACCTCTCAAAATGCTTGTCTTTTCAGCCACTTTTTAGTTCCTTGAGGAGGGAGGTCTCAAAGATTTAATTTTTGCACTCCTTTTTATAAACCGGAGGCTGAAATTGTTGACACAATCTCATGATGCGAAAGTACAAATATCTCATCGTTGGCAAGAAACTCACAGGAGTGTCTTCAGCTGAAGAGGTCTGCAGGTTTTTTTATGGTGGGACTTGTGACACCCTGGGGTGTGTATCTACCCAAGGGTGGCCACCGCGGTGACGGCGTACCCGGGCTGGCTTTATTCGTGCTCGCTGGGGTGGCTCAGCAGGAGCTTCTTCTGCCTCTTGCCGCCCGTGGGCCGGCTCTGCCTCCACACGGCTGCTGGTTTGAAACTAACTTGGACCGTGGGCAGAACTCGCCGTCTTTGTTGTGACTGCAGCGCAGACACATATTGTGTTTCTTTGCCTAAAAAGAAGACAAATGGGGATTTGCGGCAATCTGCATGGAAAGGTTTATTCACTCTAAGTGTTAATGATAACTGGAGGAAAATAACATGCCAGAGAGTGGTGGCAGCTTATGCTGTCAGAGAACACATCTCATTGCACCTCTGACCAACACAGCTGTGCTGTCAGAACGGGATGGAGTCGGCCTTTGTAGGGGAAACAAATGAGAAAAGAAGGCAGCAGCCATCGGCGAGGGGTGCCAGAAGGGCTGAGCTCTTGCCCGATCGCGACTGCGGTGTTGACAGCCCACGTCACCCCAGCAAAGTTCTGCCCCTCTTCTGGAAGTCTGTCACAGGAACCTCTCATCCCCTGGACCGCCTGGGCATTTCCAACCCTGATCCCAAGGAGGGCTCACGCAGGGCATGTGCTCCTTGACTCGTGCAGTTTGTGAGTTTTGCACTGTCTTTCCAGCAGAGGGAAAAACCACAATGAATGCTCCGGTGCACAGCATGAGAGTGGGCTACAATATTAATTTTAAGACTGCAACAGGATTAGGTATCGTTCTGTAGCTTTGCCAGTCTTAGAAGAGCCAAAATCTGCGATGACTAATTCACTGATAAGTCTATTGCCATTTCTTTTCGTCTCTTTTTTTTTTTTTTTCAAATAGACTAAGTTGGATTTAAAAAAAGGAAATGAATTGCTGCAGTAGTGTGCTGAGTCAACTCTCCTTATAAGTTTCTTTTGTAATTGAAGGTTCAGACTTATCAATGTTTTATCTCTTAAAGTTTTTCCACCACAGTTGCCACCTCCGTGTCACAGCCACGATTAGCAGTGGAGACAAAAATAGAAAAGGCAGCAGAGGAGCACAATGGACCAATGAGGTCCAAAGGAGAGGGGAATATGAAGAAAGGGCACAGGAACCAGAGCAGCCCAATGGAAAGAGGCTCTTGGCTGCTAAGCAAGAGCGCTTTCTTCTTTTAAAATTTAATATCAATGATGTATCTGTGGTTCACCCACATTTGCTCATTTAATAGAGCGTACAACCACAGACGTGTTGCCCCAAAGAGATTACCGGAAAAAACGATGCTTCTGGACTTCAGTGGTCTTTGCCCAAATTATTGTCCGTGGTCTGCTAGCTTTACACTTTATGTGTAATGGAACCACAAATGAAAGATGCAGTTGTTCTCAAGAACTTTGAGAGCAAGCTCAGGCCACCCCTCAGCAGCGGGTTGTGAACTGGGAGGAAAGGTGTGTGTTCACAGCGCACCTACAGCCACAGTTACCGGCTGTCACAAGGACATTCAGAGGCAACTTTTCAGCTGTGGAGAGGAAAGCAAGCTGGCTGCCTGCGTTACACAGGGCAGGAGTCAAAGAGCTGGGTAATCCCAGGAGCGGGAGGGATCTTTACAGCTGCTTCTGATATGACTTTGATTGAAATCGAGGGTGTGAGTTTAGGGCAGGGAAAATTTTTTTCATTTCACCTCTCCTCTCCTCTTAACAAGAGGTACCACATTGCAAACGGCTATGGAACCAAATATGCAAGAGAGTAGTATGCGCCTGATTTTATTAGTAAAATCTTTCCTGACAGTTACAGAAAACAGCTGTTGCCCTATCATGACACAGGTATTTTGTAAGTCCCATTTTTTTTAAAACACTGCTATGTAAGTGTTGCTTCCCCTTAATTTTTCTATTTCATTGTCACTGTTTGACAATTGTTGTTATGTTAGATATTTTCATTGACTTGACATTTCTCGCAACAGCTAGAACAGAAGTGATTTGTTTAAACTGTAGGAGGTTCCATGAATTAATAGCTCACTTCTATTATTGTGTTCCTGTTAAGTGGAACGACAAGTCATCTTTTCTATGAGTAACAGTTTTACCTTGGAATATTTCAGAGTGAGCAAGGACAGCCCTGGACACCCACGGTGTCTCAATCAGAGGGTGACAGACATTGCAATAGCATACACCCTGTCTTCAGTATGCTGCTGTCAGTCACCGGTGGCTGAAGCTATTTGTGCTCCATAATCTTGCACAGCTGCTGTGCAGGAGAAATACCATCGCTAAGCAAACACAGGGCAGTGCTAATCATTTAATTGGTTTTAGACATTCCTAAAGTTCTGATAAATTCCTTTCTAAAAAGTGAGATTATTCTTCTTTCCAGTACGTTAAAGTGATTTCATGGGTTGTTTGTGTAAGCCTCTTACATGCAGATCATGCTTCTTGTGGACTTCTCTGGGTCTATTTGCAGGAGCAAAGATACCAGCACTGATGGCTTTCCATGTTATGATGTTTACTGTTAGCAATTTGGAAACACACCAGAAAATGATGGCTTTCAATTTCTCACAATCAGGTCCATGATAAACTTTAAAAAGATGAGAGCAGGGATATGTTGCGCATAGTCACCCAGCTAAGTGAGTAGTGTTTAATCAAAGTGTTCAGCAATTCACTGAGCAAAGGTTGAGACACAAAACAGCAGGGGCAGCTCAGGACAGAGCTTCTGGAAAGAAAAAGGTTATGCTCATTGAGCGGTTTTTCTCTTCACCATCTTAAAGTTAGAAGCATTGTATGCAAATGAAGGGCTTGGTCAGAGTCCCTTTTGAGGAGTTTCTGTGGGACTTCAGAAGGAGCCGGATGGGGTCTAGGTAATTAAGAAAGCGGTTATATCCCTGCTAGGAAAATAGGTCAGGAGTAAAGAGTGCCTTCTTTTGGAGTGAACCCTTACACTTTCGGAGTCCATGGCGATTTTGCCACTCTCTTCTGTGCAATTGGGATTTCACAACTAATATTGTTTAACTCATCTTCAAAAAAAAATTGAAAAGAAAAACCCTTCCCCTCCCCTTTTTCATATATTCATGCAATATGCCCACTTGCACATCAACTGCTTTTGGTAACTCTTATTTCTTGCCTTTGGGCTTGATTTCAAAATATTCAAATATATTTGGCTTTTGTAACTTTAACTAATTAAACCATCTAAAGCAGATGGAATTACAGAAATTACAGGGTTTAAAATATCATCCTAATTGGTTTACGATCTATGTGACACTACAGTGCCATTCAGACTGTGTAATGTATAAGGACTGAGCAAAAAAGAAATCTTGCCAATTAATTTTCTTAAGCACCATTATCTGCAATTTTCCCTTCCTTATAATATCCCTTTTCTTTTAAGCTTTTCCTGATATTCTTGTTCTTTTAGGAAGGCAGAAAGCATCCCATGATCATATTGAGTCTTTCCCCGTTTGCTGAAAAAACAAATAATTTAATTTTCATGTGCAACAGAATAGAATAAGTGAGTAATAGAATAAGAAGAAAAGAACTTAAGAGGAAGCAGCAGCTAAATGCTGTGGAGTTATAGAAAAAGTCTAATGCATATTAGAAATGTAAAACAGTCATTGTGCATTCTGACACGTTTTCAAACGATGGGCATTTCAGAAAGGTCCTGGTTTTTGGGAGTGTAATCATGCAAAGTTGAAACAATACCAGGGTTCTTTCACAGAAGAAAAAACAAATATCCTTCTATTTCTTTCAAGTATCTCATTTTGCCATTTAGACATGATTTTTAAACTCACAATTCTCTTTTGTTGCCATGGTAACAGGTTTTGGCCCTCATGGTGACAGAAAAGTGTCTCAGTTCTTGTTCCTGTTCGAACGCATATGTTTCTGTGTAGAGCTGTGCAGAGGGAAGGGAGGTGTGAGGAGATCACACCTTTCGGAGCAAGGTACCTCCCGGTGCCAAACCAAGGCTGCGGCTGAGGAAATAGCCTGCAGCAGGGACAGATTTACCCCTCCCCATCCCCGAGTGCACTCACTCAGGCTCCAGCTCTAATGATGCCAGATAGGTTCGTCCTCCCCCTCTTCCGCTCTCTCTGGCACCCCCCTTTTCCTGGGTGACATTTTAGGGACTTTTATACATGAACCGAAATCTGGTTTTAGGGGATTCCAACGGAGCTGGCTGCTAGCATGTTCCAGTGTTGCAGGGGTCAATTAAGAAAACCAATCATCTGGTTTTAAAGCTTTAATAAAAAAACCCTGAGTAGAACAGAAAATCAAGAAGGAAGGAAGGAAAAAAGAAAAAGTGGACAAAAAGTAATGTTAAATAGCATGGAGCATGACTAATGGCACAAGCATGTTAAAATCATTGGGAAAATGTCCTTGGAAGACAAATGAATTTTCAGCAGAATAATTAACTTAATTAACAAATTTGCATGCATATTCATCAGGCTATTGAAGTCTTTCCAGCACAGCTTGATGAGCACTGGTGTAATAATTGTCTCATTTACATTCTGCAATCTACTACAATTTGGGGCATGCAAAAAAAGCCGACCTCTTCCCTTTGACTTTCTTTAGGACCCTGACCCTCTTAATAAACACATGCAAACAACATGTAATGTTCATTGCTTAGCCCTGCTTTTCACCCTTTATCAGAAAAGCTGCTCCCACTCTGCCACGCTTTCCTCCCTTTCACTCCCCTCTTTCTTTGCTTTATTTTTCCCCTTTTTTTTTTTTCTTTTCCTTTGGCCCAGGTTCGCTGTTTTGCCTTTGCTTGCTCTCCTGGGTAAATCTTGGCACCAGTTCTGACTTCAAATCTCCTGGGCCGCCAGACTGCATCATGTAAAAATTGCCATTTTCCTCTATCTCTGCAGGGCAATCTTTAAAGGCAGTAAGGTGTGACGCTCCAGACTGGCAGCTTGGCAAGAAAGAGCCCATGGATACCAGCACACAGGAATCTGGAGGGTTCACTCTGACAGGCAGTCAGTACTGGGAACAAAAGGAATTAAAAAAAAAAAAAAAAAGGAAGCAAATATATTTTTACATATTGCAGGCATATGGCCACAAGACCAGCAGAAATGTATTTAATTACTGATCTTGTGTGTTAAGCAGAAATAATTTACCAATAGCAGAACCTTCCCCCCCACCTTGGATGAAAAAAAAGTAAATGAAGGGAGGCTTCTAGAACATAGCTGATTGTCTGTGTTGCATTTAAGCTCCATTTTTACTTTTTACCCCAATTTTACAATCATTTGTAAATAGAATCTGATCGCTTGACTTTAGACTAGAGTGATTATTTTAGTATGATTTTCATTTTGGACGGTGACGGGTATTTTTAAAAGCAACTAGGCCATTTACCAGCCTTTTTGTTGCCTTGTTTTAAACCAAACACTTCAGCTGTGCACTACAGAGTCCTTCCAATGCTTACAACTAATATTAGGCGCAAATGCAGACTGTGTTATAACTGAGTTGACTTGTAAGTAGCGGTGTCTGAATCTTTTGTGCCAAACAACAATGTCAGTCTCACGTCGACACGTTTTGGGCTGCATAACAGTACTGTACCAGCTCTTTTCCTAAGAACCTACAATGACAGTAAAAATATGCTCCCTGACTGCTGGTTACAAAGTTCACTTGTAAAGTGGAAGTAAAAAAAATGGGGGGTCCTAAAGCAGGATGGCTATGGAAGGTAAAGACGTTGGTCCAGCGTTGCGATGCAAAGCTCCCCAACCTGTTAGCCTCTGTGGGCCTCCATCTTTTCTGAGATGCCCACGTCCCTAGAAGGATGTTCGCACCCTGCACCACTCCTCCGAGCAAGGCAATACCTATTTCCAGCTTATTGAAGTACAAGGATCCAGAAACCTCTCTGTTCCCCTGTTTCTGTCTCTTCAGTGGCTTCAGCCAGAAAGGTTATGTTAGGGGCATCGCCTCATGAAGATCAACAGGACTAGACCTTTTAGGAAATGCTGTTGTGGCCATTTCCTTCTAAAATATTGCTACCCCTGCTGGGTTTTATGCAGCAAATCAGAGTCCTCAAGTTGATAAAAACCAAATATAATTCCCTACTCAGTCTGATGGAATTCAAACCCTTCATCACCCAAGCAAGTGCTCTAACCAACCTGTTACAGAGAAGAGGACATCTCCATACCTCTCCTGTTGGAGTTATACTAAGGCACTACCTTAGTACATAAAGTACATCTATATAACAGTAAGAAAATGATCAATTTTTGAGAATGATCAATTTTTGAGAATGCCTCTTTTGAGAATGTAAGCTGCTTTAACTCAGTTGATGCAGGGAAATTCCACCGTCAAAGTATAACAAGAATACGTTAGAAAACATTTAAAATTAAGATATCTTAATTTTATGTTCATCCAAGTACATAAAATATCAATAACACTTAACACCAGGGAGACACAGGCCAAAAGTTACAACTTGGTCTTACTTGGCTTGCAGAAAAGAAATTAATCTCTTTTTTTACCTCTGAGCAGTGCAGCATATCCTCACCAAAATTGAGTTCTCCCTTTATAAATATTGGTTGAATTTCCAAAGAGTTTCATATAAGGCCATTAATTAGCTTGTCAGTTAAAATTAGTTAAAAACTGGCTTATTTACAAAATTTAGTATCTGTGTCAGTCTTTCCTTTGTCCCAAATGGTCCTAACAGCATAACAACAGTCATTTAAAACTTTTCATATGAAGCTAATTCGGATCTTGTGTCTTGCTAATTCTTGTTGTTTGAAGAAACCAGGCTGTAATGAAGCAAAGTTATTAATATTTATTGTTTCTAATTGTAGTGATTATTATAGGCTATAGATGTGCCTTGGTCAACATTTTTATAACTCTTAAATAGAGACTATATAATATGACTAATTCTGGCAAGAAGCGTATTTCCACCAATGTTAATTTGTTCTATTGTTCTATGGATTTCAGTGGGGATGGACAGTTTGAAGGCTCTTACAATACTTTTGCATTCCTGCAAATTGAGGCAGTAGCACGGGAGAGAACTGAGGAAGAATCAGAGTGGGACAACTTAAAGAGCAGAGATACTGAGATATACCTACTGCTCTGGATTGTTAAGGCATTGGAACAATCCTGTCTCGGTCCTGTGATCATGAAGGGAAAAAATTCAATTATTTTTTTTCCCTTAAGAAGGTAATCTAATCTGAATTAGAACAAGAAGATACCAAAAATGTCATTTTGGGGCAAGGTGTGGGGTTTTTTTTGAGAACTCAACCTGATTTCTTATTTTGCTAAATTAATCACATGGATTTGTAGCGTGTAGTTTAAGAATAAATGGAACATTTCTAAATATTTTATTTATTTGCAATTTTACCTTCTTACACTAATTTGAAGTTTCAATGACAATATAAACACTGGCAAAATGTTTATTTTGATACAAAAATTACTATTTTTATTTTGGGACTCTGTAACAATTCTCTCTTTCTATATATATATATATAAAAAAGTTAGGTTACTTTGAAATTAAAATCTCAGTTAAAAGAGCAACCAAAACATTTTGTATTTGAATTTTAAAGCAAGCATTTTGACTTCTCAGAAGAAAACAAACCCTTTTGTCATCTGAGACTGTTCATGGGCTTCAACATGACAGTGAACAGGGTTCTGTGGGTTTTTTAATGGTTCTCAAGCTGCTGTCTTGATGTATTTTCTATTCAGAGAAACAAAATTCCCAGCTCTGAAGCTGAGGCTGGCAGACCTGCCCAACACAAGAGCAGGAGTGAGCCCAGGGCCAGGGCTGGAGCTCAGGATTTCACCACTCCTTGTCCCAGTGGCACATCACAAACCCAAGATTCCAGCTTTCCTTCTCCTTTACTCACACAAGAAAAAGACCTGCTCATTTTACACCCTATGGGGTAAAACCCACCAACATCTGCTGGGAATGAGGCCACAAAGTGCAATCAACTATGAGGCCAAGTTACACAGAATTACCACTTGCCATCTTTTAAGTAGGGCAGGCGTGAGAGGTAGGTGAAGGTAAGGAGAAAGGCCGAAAGAAACCACTGCGCCAAACGGAGCAGAGATCTTGCATGTCTTTGATGCTCTGCTTCCTCTCCACACACTGATGTTAACAAGAGAGTTTAGGGCAACAAGAGAAGAAAATAATATTGGAGTACAGACTCCCAAGGAGTTGAAAGAAGAGTCTTGCCCATAATATCTTTCAATATTAGTTTCTTTGCTGCCCTACGTCTACCAAAGGATTTCCCTTTGGTAGCATCATCCCTTCCGGTTGATGCTTTGTTTTGTATGCACATGACTGTCTGAATTTGCCTTTATGTTAACGAGGAGTTACTTAACAACTAATGCGTAGATTATAATAGTGCAGAAAATTTGGGTAACCTAAATGTGTGACTGGCCATTTGGATTTAGCCTGAGGTGCTGTCAAATAGAGAATACAGGTCTGTTTTCGTAAATGGATTGGATTTTGTACTGATCACAACTGTATCACTTGTCCTTACATTTGTGGGATATTGTTAGACTTACCATAATGCACCTTAAAGATGAGCTGGGCTATCTATGGCTATTCAACAACAGGATTGTTATGGGTATTTTAGTATTGCCTGGTTTACAATGAGGATATAGATCTGGCAACGCTAGGCAGCCTTGCTATAGGTCTGGCTATTTATCTGACTTGTACTAAAATCCTGACAACAACTTCTTTGGCGTACAGCTGTGAGTGGTTTGTACCATGAATTGTGATTCCTTGTCTCTTGCTGAGCTGATAGGATACACTGCTTACCACCAGCTTTAAAAGCACATTGTAATTCACAGTTTAACTTGCTTCTTCTCACATTGTCTTTCAGTGTTTTTAGCTGGACATGTTCTGTCTACGTTATACCTGCCGGCATGGTGTCAAGTCTTTTGAGGCGAGGGTGAATTTGGGTATTCAGTACCAAAATCACTCACTTGCTCAGTTAAACGTTCCTTGGCCTACGTAAATATTGTTTCGAGTTCCTTTATCATTGCCAGAAAGTTTTAATATATAATGAATAGCCACTTTGACGTCATTAGAAAGCAATTTTTAAATGTGATGGCTGCAGCCTGCTTCAGGTTCTGCAGCTCAGGGCCCATTTCTCAGTCACTTTAAACAGTATTTACCCAGGATTTGGCTAGGAAGGGTGTGAGGTGGCACCATCTCGACAGTTGGCTGCTTCTTGCTGCTGCATCTTACTGCAGTTGCCTTCCTACTGCTGTCAGAAGTGTGGAGGTAGGACTGTCTCACCTAGCAGAAACATTAAAGGGTCAGCTTGAGGAGTTGGGCTTTTTGCTACAAGAAGGGACAACATTTGGAGTAGGGGTTGAGGATATAATTTGGGACAAGGTTGAGGATATAATTTGGGACAAGGTAGGGGGCTGGAGAAGAGGAGGATATTGGCCTTAGACTTTATTCTAGCCTTGTATAGAGGGAAGAGCCCTGGGTTTCTTTAAAGCCATGACTGGATTTCTTTGTATACCTGTTGCTTTCACTGACTAACCAAGAGGTATGGAGCCTCATTCTCTGTCAAGACTCCGATTAAACCTTAAATTTTCAGATGAGATACCACCAGCTCTTTCACATTGGCTAGTCTCTAGTAGTAAACTAAACATGCCTGGGACTATTCCCTGGCCCGAAGGCCATCTGGCATTGGGAAACCTACATCCATGTTATTAATACTTGAACCATGCTGAGGAATGGCTTGGAGGGTTGCTGGTTGACCCATGCCAAAAATGGGCTGCAGGATATTCTGAGAATTACACATTCAGCTTTCCGTGGCAGGGAAGTTTCCTTTGCACTATTTAATTTAGTAGTGTAGACTAAATAGCACCTTAGTTGTCTGTTTCATACACTGAATAATGAAAATAGAAGGTGGTAGTTGGTGAATGAATAGTAGAAGCAGAGCTTTGGTGTTGCATACCGGCCGTCAAAATCAGGATTTCTGTTCTCATTAGGAAAACACACGGGAGCCTGGTTGATTAGATGGCCTGCACTCTCCACTGGTGTAAACCAACTGACATTTTAACCTTTATCTATTGTCAGCAAGAGACCAGAATACCAGGCCCTTCCAGAGCTTCATATTTCTATTTAGTGTAAAAATAAAAGCCTCTGGTAATAGTAGAGTCTTCAGGTTACAAGCAAGTGAGTACTTTGGAAGATGCCTGACTTACTCAAGAGCAAATAGAGTAGTAGGCAGCTTCTCAAACTTCTTGGTAGGATTTTTTTTGACACCGTACTTTGTGCATTCTTGTCATGCATTGCCAACATGCCATATGCTTACAACACATGGTAAAAGCATGGGTAAGAAAATGTGATTGTGACATGTAAAGACAACTCTGGATCTGTAATACTTTTGAGCTAAAATACGTTTGTGCATTTGTTATATAAGTTTAGAGGATTTATTTTTTTTGTCAAGCGCTTAGGATGTATATCATTGGAAAGGATAGAGTAATTCCAATTTAGCAGACTCTATACAAAGATAACAAGGACTGTATCAAGTGATTAGCAGCCAAGATTTCAAGGCTGTAGTCCACAGCTTGCCACTGATTCTCAGAAGTTAAGGCTAGTCACTTGAGTGTCCTGTGTCAGTTTAGTACTCTGTAAAAGCAGATGTCACTAATTGTAAATTGTTTTAAAATTACATGTGCATACCAAAGAACTGAAGTACTGTATTTATGATTTAATCATGTAACGACCAGCTTAGGACTCTGGTATATATAGAGTGCAGCTTCTATCTCAGAGAGATTATAGCATCAAGAGATAAGATAGAAAATGAGTGGGAGAGAAAAGGAGCTAATGAGAGGTAAAAAAGATTTGTCTAAGGTCAGTCACACAACAGCCCATGACAGATTTGGAATAAAATCCAGGCTTCCTGCATTCCCAACCAGTTTTAGACTCACTAGACCTTGCTGTCTTCAGCTATCACTGTTACTCGTCTCCCTGGGGAACCGGGGAGCCTAGCAGCTGTCCTTGGGTACTGGCATATGGGGCAGGCTCCTCTTCAGAAGTTGTTGCAGGAGTTTGTCTTTCCGAGCATGCTGTTGATAAACCCAACTGCATTCAAGAAAAATGGGTGATGGAAGAAAACGCATGAGAAATTGCAGTTAGGGACCTTAATTTGTCGACGAAGTTAGGAAGATGGTCTCCGTAGGCTCCACCCGTGGTCAAGCAGAGAGGGAGGCTTTTTCATAGGGATATTCAGTGAAAGAATATAGCTAAGGTGCCTGAGTCAGACTGGTCTTATGTCTATACATATTCATAAGTGTGGACATTGAGGCTTGGAAATTACTTGATACGGCTGGTTGAAGAACATGATATTATTTATCCCCACTAAAGACATTAGTATGAATGCTAGATTACCTGCCACCAAGTAATATGCATCCTTCTCAGAGATGAGGCACATGATGCAGCTTTTATCACAGTCACCAAGGCAGAAGACACTGCAAATCCAGTGTCAGTCCATTCCTTGTCTCTCCCTTTGCCTCCCTTCTCTCAGCAGGCCACTGGGCTCGTCACAAACTCAGAGAAGAGAGAAAGGAAGGCTACACTTCATTTATCATCCCTTCAAACTTTAAAACCCAAGAGGTCCCTCAGATCAGACACGTTTGATTTAATTCATTCATCTAACAATAGAAAACAGAGCCAAGGCTAACATCCATTTTTGTTCATTTACTGTGCCCCTAGAGGGTTCATAATGGAGTTTACTGATACCTTGTTGGCAATGATGGTAAAATACTCCAGACTTTTACCTCCAGAGATTTCAGCATTCATGCTGACAGCAGTGCAGACATAAAAAATCGCAGAACTGATGTCTTCACTTCTCTATCTGCATTCCTGGGGCATAATACGTTTACTTACATGCAGTTTCAGGGCTTGCTTAAAGAGACTGTGCTGCAAATATCAAATCACACAGAATCACACAGAAGGTTAGAGGGTTGGAAGGGACCTTTGGAGATTATCTAGTCCAACCCCACTGCCGGAGCAGGTCCACCCAGAGCAGGTCGCACAGGAACGTGTCCAGGCAGGTTTTGAATGTCTCCAGAGAAGGAGACTCCACCACCTCTCTGGGCAGCCTCTTCCAGGGCTCTGCCACCCTCAAAGTCAACAAGTTCCTCCTCAAGTTTAGATGGAACTTTCTATGTTCAAGTTTGTGCCTGTTACCTCTTGTTCTGTCACTGGGCACCACTGAAAAAAGACTGGCCCCATCCTCCTGACACCCACCCTTTAAGTATTTATAAGCATTGATCAGATCCCCCCTCAGGCTTCTCTTCTCCAGACTAAAAAGACCCAAGTCCCTCAGCCTTTCCTCATAAGAGAGATGCTCCAGGCCCCTCAGCATCTTTGTAGCCCTCTGCTGTCCCCTCTCCAGCAGTTCCCTGTCCTTCTTGACCTGGGGAGACCAGAACTGCACACACTACTCCAGATGGGGCCTCCCCAGGGCAGAGCAGAGGGGCAGGATGACCTCCCTCCACCTGCTGGTCACACTCTTCCTGATGCACCCCAGGATGCCATTGGCCTTCTTGGTCACAAGGGCACATTGCTGGCTCATGGTCATACTATCGTCCACCAGGACTCCCAGGTCTTTCTCCTCAGAGCTGCTCTCCAGCAGGTCAGCCCCAACCTGTCCTGGTGCAGGGGTTTATTCCTCCCCTGGTGCAGCACCCTACACTTGTCTTTGTTGAATTTCATCAGGTTCCTCTCTGCCCAACTCTCCAGCCTGTCCAGGTCTCTCTGGATGGCAGCACAGCCTTCTGGAGTGTCAGCCACCCCTCCCAGTGTTGTGTCATCAGCAAACTTGCTGAGGTTTCATTCCATCCCTTCATCCAGGTCATTGAATGAATATACTGAAGAGGACTGGACCCAGTACTGACCCCTGGGATAGCCCCAATTTGTTAGGGACCTCCAACTAGATTCTATGCCACTGAGCGCAGCCCTCTGAGCTCTGTCTTTCAGTCAGTTTTCAATCTACCTCACTGTCCATTCATCCAACCCTCACTTCATAAGCTTACTTATGAGAATGCTGTGGGAGACAGTGTCAAAAGCCTAGCTGATGTAGACAACATCCACAAGGTAGACAACATCCACAAGGTAGACAACATCCACTGCCCTCCCCTCATCTATCCATCCAGTCATGCCATCGTAGAAGGCTATCAGGTTAGTCAGACATGATTTCCACTTGGTGGATCCATGTTAAGTACTTCTAATAGCTTTCTTTTCCTCCACATTCTTTGAGATGACGCCCAGAACAAGCTGTTCCATTATCTTTCCAGGGATGGATGCAAGGCTGATCAGCCTGTAGTTACACAGGTCTTCCTTCTTGCCCTTTTTGAAGACTGGAGTGACGCTGGCTTTCCTCCAATCTTCTGCTCCTCCCTGGCTGATGAGAAAGGTTGCTAAGCCTGATGAGCCAAGGTTTGACCTTCACTCAATGCCAAAACTTACTATGCCTTTGTCAAGAAAGGGAGCTTCACATCCTCCTTCAAAACTTGGAATAATGCAACCCACACTAAAGAAACTAATTTTGGGTATGTCAACCCCAGCTCCATGTTCTCCCTGCAGTGTGCCTTCTAAAAACAGTGGAGGGTGCACCTTTGTCCAATAAGGACAAGTTTTCACCCTGCAGAATGTACTTATACAGGTATTAGGAAAATATAAGGCAAAATAAAATCAACCAACAGACATACACAGGTGACATGTAAAGCCGACAACTGCCTTTCACTACATGTGGCTATTATTTTCTTCTGTGATGACCCATTGCTTTAGTACAGAGTGCTAAAGTGGTGTTTGAGAAGTGGTGTTTGAGAAGCTGCATGACTTGTGAATGTTTGTGGAGTTTTCTTGGAAAGGTTTCACATAACTTCATTTCTCATTATTGACTTTTATCATTTCTGCTTGGCACCTGTATGTATTGGACAGTGCTTATTTAAATATGTTTCTGTCATATCATGTTTGGGGGTTGGACTAGATCTCCAGAGGCCCCTTCCAACCCCAGATCATTCTGTGATTCTGTGATTCTGTCACGTTTAACAAAGCACAGTGTAGATATGCAATGTGGTTTGGTATTTAGGAAACCACCAGTAGGACACAATGCTGGAACGTATTCAAACAGAGATGTTACGTGGATGCTTGGCACACTCCACACCAAGTGACTTGGCAAAGAGCAAATCTATACTTAATTCTTGAACCCTTGTATTCAAGGTGCTCAGTCATTATCTTTTGCTTTTCAAAGAAATCATTTACATCTCTAGAAAGCAGACTGTAGTAACTGCTCTGTGTTTAGACCCCCTAGCAGCTCTTGTAAGACCAAACCTCATTTGTGCAGAGCTAACAACATGGTGGTGATGAAAAAGAGCCTGAGAGCACAATTTAGCCCCAAAACTGTGGAACCTGATTAAATCATTGACACACCTGATAGAGCAAGAGCTGGGAGGAGAGGTGATAAGATGCTGAAAAGAAGGGGACAAGACTCTAGGGCCTAACCTCATCCATTTTTTTGTTTTGTGGCCAGCACCCCTGATCCTGTTATGTGCCTGTCTCTACGGGCAAAGGGCCCCTGCCTCCTCTCCAGGAACCTGGGTTTGGACTTACAGGGGGTGTTTGCCTAAGATTTCCAGAAGAGTGAGTCTCAGAAGGGTTATCTATTAGGGGAGATTTAGACAGAACAAGGTAAAGTTTATTTTGTTCTTGGTGGGCTCTTCATGTATTTTGTTGTTGTTGTTTCTTTATTTTTATAAGAATTTGAAAGTAGATCATTATGATACTAGTTAAAAGGCAAATCTAACAAAAAATGAGCTATATGGGGGGATTATTTGTTAAAATAAAGCGGGCACATACTTGCTGATTAAATTAGAGATGGACTTACCCTGAATCTGAGATTTTGCAAAGAAATGAAGAGATTGTTCAGACCTTGAACAGAAAAGGCCAAAATCAACTTCAGTGCTGGTGCTAGGTCCGGTCCTCTGTAGGCAGGCATTCTCCTAATACTCTTCCTGGGCTCAAGCTGCAGGAGCACGGAGTCAAGAGTCGAACAGGAACGAATCCCCAACAGTGACAGCCAGTTTCTTGGTTCTACGGGAGAGCAGGTGCAACCTGCCCTGAGTTGTGATGCAGCTTTCTAGGATCAAATCCCCCAGATCACCATGGAAGTGCTTATAATGAGGACTTTGCTCTTTTCATTTTGCTGTCAGATTAAAATCTGGATCCCTCCTGTTGTCAAGGTTTTCGAACCTTGAATTTTAATTTTGATGGATTTATCACCAGCCACCCTTTGCACACGGTTGTTTCCATCTATTTCTGGACATACTGGCTGTGCTGGGATAGCAAACGGCAGGAGAAGGTATTAACTTAAATGAGCTACATAAAACAGATTTCTGTCCGTGTCCCCTCGGCATTTCTTGATAACAACACTGTCAACAGATCTAAACATTGTCAAGATGTGTGAAAAGAAGCTAAGTTTATGCCTGTGACTAGAACTTTTCAGAGAATAGGCTTCAAAAAGTTTTCATGGTTTTATTTTTTTCAACAAGCAGGCAAAATTTCCTTAGAAAGTAGATACTCTTTGTAAAAATTTAATTTTAGTCAGAACACCTTTTTTTCTGTTGGAAAAGTTTTGTTCAGAAAATGTTGACAGGCTCTTCATGGTGAGTAAGTGGTTTCAACATTTCCTTACATAGATTAGTGTGTCTGCTAATGGAAAGAGTCCATCTTAGACATCCATTAGAATTCTTAAAAGTCTGTGAGCACGTTTTCACCAATAGTCTATTTTTCACAATGCTGATGACTCAACCCTCTTCAGGTCCTCTGTGCCGTAAGTCCTTAGGACAGGTCAACAAGAGAGAACAACTTTGTTTATAAGGCTATAAGATTATTTAAGTCAAAGGACAAAGTTAAGCTCTGCATGGGTTTGTAAAGCTTTTGCACAACGATGAAGCACGATCACAGAGTTTATCATCTTTGACACTAAAGCAAGTCTTTCACTCTAGCTTCCTGGGCACAAATTTCCCCCAGCAGTCTGCATGTGCAAGAAAAAGCAAAAGGAAACCACCACAAACAATTGTCACCTTGGGGAGAGGAAAAAAGAACATAGGTGAGACATGTTAGCCGTGTTGCTTATGGCTCTGCTGGAAGGTGCTCATAGTAATGATCGCAATGCAAGAGATTGAATAGAGGTCCTTTTTGCAAAGTTGTCAAATTCTTGCTGCTCTTCTTCTGGGCTCATGTCAAAATAAGACATATGAATCCCCACATGTCATAGAATCAGAATGGTTAGAGTTGGAAGAAAGATCATCTAGTTCCAAGACCCTGCCATGGGCAGGGATAGTTCCCACCAGACCAGGTTCATCAAAGCCCCATCCAACCTGGCCTTGAACACCTTCCTCATAAAGAGTCCCTTTATGAGGACCCTTTATGGGGGCCATCTTTCCTGTAGGCCCCCTTTAGGTACTAGAGACCACTATAAGGTCTCCCTGAAGCCTTATCTTTTCCAGGCTGAACAACCCCAGCTCTTTCAGCCTGTCCTCGTTAGAGATGTGCTCCAGCCCTCTGATCATCTTCACGGCCCTCCTTGGGACTCTCTGTCTGTGTCCTTCTTACGTTGCGGACTCCAGAGCTGGACACAGTGCTCCAGGTGGGGTCTCACCAGAGCAGAGCAGAGGGGCAGAATCTCCCCCTCGACCTGCTGGCCACATTTCTGTTGATGCAGCCCAGGATGTGGGTGGCTTTCTGGGCTGCCAGTGCACATTGCTGGCTCATTTTGAGCTTCTCATCCACCAACAACCCCAAGTCCTTCTCCTCAGGGCTGCTCTCAAGCCATTCTCTGCCCAGCCTGTATCTGTGCTTGGGATTTCCCCAATCCATGTGGCAGGACCTTGCACTTGGCCTCGTTGAACTTCATGAGGTTCACATATAGTTCTCCAAGAAAAGCTTTTACGTAACTAGACAATAGATGACAATGTGTAAGTGCGTTCCACTGAAATTCTTAGTTTGTCCTTGTGATGAAATATTTCTGCTAGCATAGGAAATGCAATTATTTATGTATGCCTATATGCGTTAACTAGGGCTGCATCTCTGCTCTGATGTCCTAGATTTGCTGCCTGCTCAAGTGCTTCTGAGCAGCCCTGGCAATGGGATGGGGGAAAAGGAGATGCTCTTGCCTGTAGGCAAGAGAAAGGAAGGTAATTAAAGGCTTCCTTTATTTTGTAGTGAGCATAACCTATTTGATAAGAGTGGTTTTAATGGGCCAAATCATGAATACTAGGGTGTTGAATTCAGGTTGTGCTAAACTTCAGTGAAACTCCAAACATGAGCCAGCCAAACAGGTTCTGACTCATGTATATATATCTATGTGTGTGTGCGTGTGGCTAATGATTACTTTTTACCTCTGACTCCAGGGCCTTCTTAATCAAAGGTCTCAATAGTTCCTTTTCAAGAAGAAGATTGAATTTGAGGTCCATTAAACACAGTGAAATTTCCTAATGTACCCCAATTACAAAACCACCTGTGCTAGGCAGAGTAACTTTTTTGTTGAGTCACTGGATTAGATTCTGTAAGTCAAAGTGCTCATATTCATTTATAAATCACTTTAACAAATAAGCAGCTTCCCAAATTGCAATTTACAGTCTTTAGATAATTTGATAATTGCAGCATTTCTTACAGTATTTATATGAGTAGATTGGCAATTCATAAATGTTAAATTATACTGTTTCTGCCTATTTGCCAATTACATAAAATTACTGAACTAAATCTTGCAGCTATCAGAGTAACATAGCTTAAGCTACAGTAAATTCTGAAGTGCAGCTATCCTGTGCAATGCAGCTCTAAATAAACTGATGTCAAATTCTGTCAGTGCCGCAAAGAGATACTACCTCTTATTCAGAATGGATACAGTCGTGTCACAACTGCAATGCACGGGGGTAATAGGCTCTGCTCCTCAGGGTTGTTAAAGAGTTTCTAACTAATTTTTTCCAGCTGGGTTCATATTTTTAGAAAAACTGTCTTTTTTTGTGCTTGGTTTTGGAGAACTACCTTATCTCGGTTGTTTTATAAAATATTCTCCTGTTCTTAATTATTCCATATGACAGTCTTTTTATTTTTACATAATTTTTTTTAATTATTCAGGTTGGTTTCAAAATATCTGCTGTGTTTTGGGTTTTTTTTGTTGTTGTTTGCTTGTTTTTTCCTGAATGTTTAATTTATTAAAAAAAAAGCCCAGAATTGTGATTTTGCAGGAATTCCAAGTTAAGGTTTTTTTTTTTTTAACTAGAGGAAAAATGAAAATATATTTCTGTAATACAAATCCAAACGAGCAAAGAGCTGAATGGGCTGTTTTGGTATTCTTTAACAGCTCACATTTATTGGCGTATACTTATGAGTAAAGCCATCTTCATTTCAAAACAGAACATACATATTGTGTATTGCTGGAATCGAAACTACACCCCTCCTCCCCTGAAAACCAGGGGTGATGTCTTTCTGTCTCAGATATTCCTTTCCACAGAATTTGCTCATGGCCCTTTCCACGCCTTAGAAGCTCTGACTTCCCTTGATAATAAAAGCAGACAGAATGGGATTTTTTTTTTCTTTTTTTCATTTGGCTTTTTTTCTCACTTGAATGTGGTGTCCAGATACGCCAGCGATGAGCAGCGCAGCCCGGGCTCAGGCGAGTGAGGCAGAATGTCAGCATATGGATTCCTCAAGCACCAATCTGGTGCACAACTCTTTCATTAAACCAGAGAGCAGGACAGGAAACTTGACCCGTCAGTGTTACTTTGCACAGAGGTTGCTCCCTGGAATTAGTAATTGGGATAGTCTTGAGTTCCTTGCGGTGGTTACAGGCTGAGTTGGTAAGTTGCAGAAGTCTTTCTTTACCGTCAGATCCTAGGGCGATCCTTGACATGTAGAGTTGCTTTTGAAGGTCCTGTGTTTGAAACATGTTTTATTCTTTTTTTTTTTTTTTCTTTTGAACATAACAAAATTTAAGTTGCAGTCTCATTTCTTCAATATGAGCATACAGTTAAATTCTCAGGCAGTAGTTATTAGCATTTTGCCTTTGTAGCCATTTTCTAATCATTGTGCAGATGAAGTATTTCAGGATGAGAAAGTTACTGTAGTTTTTTAGCAAGTACCTCAGGCAATTTGCTGACATATATCAGTGCACTTGTCAAATGCTTTGACACAGATGTCTAGTTTTGGCAACCACAGAATTTGAATATCCTACCCTGTACATATCTATTCATAGAGTCAATTCAGATCCGGTGTAGGTGGGTGCAACTTCATGGACTTCAACTGTGAGGCAGCCGCCCGCACTCAAGCTGAATTTAGGCTTAGAGAAGTGTGCCCAAGAACAGCCTAGAGAGCACTCAAAATGATCCTCCAAGACCCGTTGCTGTCTCTGCCTGTGAGTGGGGATGTGTTGCAGGCGTTAACTGAGCCACGGGGGCTGGCCACAGCGGTGATGGATGGGCTGGCCTTGTCTTTCCCAGCTGGGGTAATTTGGGGTTGGACCACCACCCTGGGTGATGGGGTGGTCTTGCTTCCACTCATGCTCCAGTGCCCGTCCTTACCCTGTGGCTGCATCTCCAGTTGGACCAGGAGCAACCCTGGAACTTGGGACTCTGCGTTTCCCTTTGTAGAGGCCGGTTGGTTATTTTTGGCTGCTGTAGGTACCCCAAACATCAGAAAGACTCTTCGTTCTCCCCCTGGCCACCAATTCTATCTTCCTGAGGCTACAAATCCCCAGGATTATTAATCATTACTATTGCTCACTTAACTGAGCTCCTCACTGGTTTCCCAGTAGGCATTGAGAGGAAGGGATTCCTTTCCATTCTTGGAGAAGCTGCTACCCCAAACTATCATAGCGATGGAGATCCAGGCTGGTGGCACAGAGGCCCTTTGTTGTCTCAGTTGGTCCCAATCACTTTGGGTACCCGCTAGAACATACAGCTTCCCCTCTACTGCCCCAAAACCCTTCCAGGGAGAGTTTTCACAGTGCGGAGAGGACAACCAGGAAATTAATGATGACAGGATCAGCCTTCGTATATCTGCTAATATCCCATGGGTCAGTGGTGGCTGGTGCTGCCTCTGCAGCTGTCGCTTCCCCACTCAGTGGTCCTCCACACCGTGAAATACATTGGCGTGGCTGGAGGGGAGAGCGGGTACGTGTCCCTTGTCTCTGGTGATCCCCTCTTCTGCTCCATCCTGGTCCAGAGCTGTTGGGGTCCCTTGCCATCTGTCAGATGTGGGGGGGGAACAGGGAATGCATTGCAATTTGGAGAAAAAAAACCCCACCCCCAGTATTAGCCCGTTAATATTCCCAGTCGTTGCGATTTGCTAAGGTTTGACTTCTTCTAGCAGCGCTACGAGAGAAAATAAAAACATTGTTGTAGATGCTTGTTTGCCTGTAAATAGAAACACGATTGCCTTGGTGTATTTGGGTTTGTCGCTGCGTATCGTGTCCAGATTTTATTTTTCTCAAGATGGTTGTGAAGTGAAACCCAGTGGATTGACACAACGTCTTAGCTTGTAAATCATTGTGCTGAGCTGCCCTGCTGCTATCAGAAATAATCACAAAATACAGTGCTACATGACACAGATCATCCTTTGGTTTGAAGAATATAGTGTTAATTTTATGCTCTCCTTTCACATAAACACCCTCACTTGCACCTTAACAAGCCCCCAAACATTGGTTACCAAACGACCATATTATATCACACCCCCCCCCCCTTTGTTCACTCGCAATAAAATTGAACAACTGGGACTGAGAGAATTTGGCCTTGGTCCAAAACATGGCTAGGTGCATCTGCATGTGGCTCTGTGCCCAAAGATATAATATTCAAATGTGAGTTGTCCTTAATTTTTGTTTAAATCATCCTTTTTACTTTTTTCTTTGGGGGGGAGGGAGGGAGTACAGTGCTTACAAGCTGTTTTCCCCTCTCGTTTTCAGATTTATTTATTTTTTTAAATGCAATTTCTGTGTCTTTCCCCATGGAATTCAGAAGAGATGAAACCCAGTGGGACTGTTTAGAAATTAAATGCCCCCCCCCTTGAAACTACTCTTTCAGAACCACTTAACATTTAATAAAGAACGGTACCATTTCTGTAGTTTCTTTTAAACATCCTATGAATTACAGTGGAGAACTCTGGGGTTTTTTTAATAAAAAGGGCTCTTATTACCTATGAAATTCTAGGGCTTTTCTACTCAAACATCCTTGGCTGACGCTGCTGCTGGTTAATAATTATAAACGTGATATGGACAATAGGGTTTGGCAGGAGATTGTCGAGGTGGACCTTCTCTGACTGCAACGGGCTTTGGGTCAAACCGAAGTAGACCTTTCTTTGCGATGGAGTTGCACGTAAATCCTTTGTGCAGGAAGCTGCCTGTGATTGAAGCAGGGCAGGACTTGGAGTAGTGGCACAGCACAAAACCTGCTACAAATCCAGTCATCTTGCACTTCTCTGCTGACGCTACCCTAAATTCAGCAACATAAAGCAGGGAGCAGGTCAACGGAGAGTGTGACCTTCAGCTTAGGAAACATTTGCTGTATTTTCCATGCTTTAGTTGCTGTTATTAATACTGAGAATGCTTAGCAGCAGTACCAGTTAGATTGGTGCAAATAGAAATTATAATGTGGTTAGGGATAAAACAATTGATGATACATGTATTTAGTAAACAAGACTGTCAGTATGTATAAAACATCAGCAACATGTTAAAGCTTGATTTTTCATAAAGACAGCAGAGCATGGGGATTGCTTTGAGAAAGCAAGCTGAAAAAAAATTTCATTTATAAATGAAATGTGTTTTAGTGTTATAAACCCCAGCAGGCAATTCAGTCATTGGGGCTAATAATTCAAAATCTGTTCTTCTTTGGTAACAAGCTGAAAGAGACAGCATGGCATTTCCAAAGACATTGGGGGTTTTCTTAGTCCTCAGGAACAAGTTTATTTTAGCTTTCTGGTTTTTTTTCAGATTTTACAGAATACAGCATTTTTATCTGGTGAGTAGTTCTAAAAGGCTAGCTTTACTAATATTTTCCAGATTTACATGAACTGTTATGTAAATAACGACAAATATGGAGACTTAAAATACACACCATGTGTGAGGGAGGAATTGAGTGTCTTCCTTAGCTACCTGATTCAACTTGAGCAAGGTATTTAAAACCAGGTATGGTGAGTAATTGCACTCAAGAGCTTGAGTGGCTGAAGCAGTTAACAAAATGAGTTTACTCTTATTGTCAAAGTATGTCTGAGACCGAATTGCTCAGTGGCTCTTCTCAGGCTGTTGTTACTGCTCTCTTACAACACCGTGATCTGAACAGGGGATTTGTGCCCTGTTGTCAGGGCTGGCAAGGTGGATTATCAGCGTGCTGGAGCAGAAGAGGAGGTTTAGGTCTTAGCAGGTGGATGTGAAAACTGGAGTCTGTGCCAATAAATGCTGGTCTCCCAGAGGCAACCAGGTTCAAAAAAACCCTCATCTTGTGATTTGTGAGGGATCAGCATTTGCTGAAATTGGGTCTGAAAAATCGCCCATCTGAGGCGTGGTGTTTTCTCTTCCTCCTCTTTTCTCCCTATCTCTCTGCAATGGTATGAGACTTTTTTTTCCAGCTATAATTGTAAATACGATGCAAATCTTGCAGACATATCGTGGCTGTGGATATGCCATATTCAGCATTTGAAAAGAATCAAACTCTGAGATAAAACATTAAATATTTGTCTGTAAAACTCTGGTCTTGATTGCCACATGGGTTGCAGTTGGCCAGCATTGGGAGGAGACCCAGTAAAACCAAGGAACACTATTAAAACATATTGGGTATAACAGCATGTTTTCTGCTCCTCTTACTAGTTTCAAAAATGTCTCAGTACAAAATGGAGTTTTGCTTAACGATATCTTTCTTAAGGGGTATAATGAAGGTCACTTAGAAATTGAAAAATATAAATGATAGAACTGAGTTCTTTTGTACTGACCTAACAAAAAATAAATGTTGAAAGTTGTTGATGAGGCCAGAAATATACCCTAATTTAAGACAAAGTCCTGAATTTAGTGATAGGTGGAAAAAAAGCAAAGTAGATGTACATCTGCATGAAACAAAGTAGTCAAACATTTATCTAAGTTAGAAGGGGAAACCTGGGTCTTTCTCCTAATCTGATGTTCTCTCTTTCCCAAGATGTTTCTTTCTAGATGATCTCATAGCTATATATATTTGTTGATATTGAATCTATTCTTTATATACTTTATATCTGGCACGGTAACTTCCACAAATTAATTACGACAAGCGGAGCCATTTCTTCTTTTCAAGAAGGAATTGTAACCAGGAACTGCTGTTCTCCCTTAACGACTAGCAAGGAGGTTGCTGGAAAACAGCATCAAAATAATATCGCCCCTCTCAAAAAAAGACAGTGGAGGAACACCTCATTTGTGTGTACTGCTGTTAAATTATAGAGCAGCACCGATGAAGCGTGAGTTGTCACCTGCTGACATTTTGATCAACTGAGGGCTGTAGAGCACATGTCTGCACAGTTAGACACTGACGTCAGGTTCAGTGGAGATGTAGAGACACGGAAAGAATAAAGATCAGGAAACCAGATGCTTGATGTGATTTGACCACCAGAGTATCACCGTTTCTCCAAGGAGCAATGTTGTGTGTGTCTACACCAGGAGGCTGTAGC
Source organism: Tringa tobata (assembly GCA_033628505.1). Classification (NCBI taxonomy): domain Eukaryota; kingdom Metazoa; phylum Chordata; class Aves; order Charadriiformes; family Scolopacidae; genus Tringa; species Tringa tobata. The sequence goes on along the minus strand of JAHREE010000324.1, from coordinate 2,286,349 downwards.
TGCAGCTGATGGGGAAAGAGCATGAGGTAGCCCTCCAGCTGCATGAAGCCTCCATTCCAATCAGCTGTGGGTCTCCTGTAGAAAAACACATGGCAGCTCCTCAAAACACCAGATCAGTGAAGGCCCCATGTTCATTGTTTCTATCAAGACACCCTGAGATTAAGCTGAAGCAGAGATGCCTGCGAGATCTGAGCCTTAGGGCAGGAAGGTAGATCGAGCACTTCTCACTGCTGCCTCCCAAAAGTCACATGTGGATGTGGAGGTCCATGTCTCACTGCAACTGAACGTTTCTGCTTGAGTCAGCAGGTTGCTTATAAGCAATTGCAGATGTGCACTGTGCTTTTATTGATCGGTCAGTGTTATTTTTAAGTTTGACAAGGGGAAAGTTGAGGGGAACTGCTCCTTGTGAGACTTTTCCGTTGGACCCAGCGGCTGTTGCACAGGCTTGCATCTCCCTGTGCTGACTGGCTGCCGCTCAGACACAGCCTGTAACGAGCTGCTTAGCTTCGAGTCACAGAATCACACAGAATCTTCATGGTTGGAAAGGACCTCTGAAGTCACCGAGTCCAACCATACAGCGCAGAGTCATTTCTGAGCAGTGCAAGTGTTGGGCAACTTCCCCTTATTCGTTGCCAACAAGTGCAGAGGCTGAAGGGTTTATGATTGGGCTTCAGTGCAGATGCTTTTTTCTCTCCTCAGGCTTATCATGTGTCTCTTGCCCAGCTGCTCTCTGTGTCTGTCCTGCAGCACCTTCTCCCTCCCACCTCCTGTGCGGTTTCCTATGGCAATACCTTCTCCTGCTGTCCCTTCAGCTGCCTTCTCTGCAACAGTCAAGTTCCTGCAACTCAAAATCCTTCCATCAGATATTTGAGTGACTGCATTACGGACACCATGGATCACACATGCATCTCATATCACTGGATTGTGCCGTCTGCTGCTAATTTTGGTTGCAGATTTTCTCAGGAACAAATAAGCTTTTCTGTGACTTGTGCAGCTCTAACTTCACCTTTGGTGCCACAATCTTTTCAGCTGGCTACTCTGACGGCCAATTTTTTCTGGAAATGGTTTAGGTCTAGCTCATGACAAATCTTTTGTGCCTATTTTTCCATATCTTTGACTTTCATTTTCTCATTAAAGCCTCTCGTATGCATAGGGAGAGGCTTTTTTTGTCTTTCCTGTGGGAAGGATCCCTTTACTGTAACATTTCCTTTTTATTGGTCATTTGCTGTCGCCTAAAGCCATGGCCACCAGTTCTTTCTGTCCTTGTCCAGGGAAATCCTGAGAAGCTCCACGGACTGCAGCAAATACTGTTTTATGTCTAAAATCTCTTGGCAGTTCTAAAGCAGCTGTCGAGACTTTTGACCCTAGCAGAAGAGGTAATGTTTGATCTTTACAAGATAGTTGGTCAATATAGGACTCCTATTCCAATATTCCAGTTAAAGACAAACATGGAAAGTTCATTATCTAACATACATAATGTAAGTGCCACAAAAGTAGGTTAATGTAACCAAAATTACGTGCTTTCTAGTAGAAAAAAAATCTAAAACGAAAAGCCGCTTACTTCTCAGTAACAGCTTTACAAAGTAAATCCTACTTAGAAATTTTAAAATTGTTTCTAAAGGTCTGATATCTGTTTTAGGAGATCCCAAGAGCCTGATTTAAAGGCTCTTTCTGTTCAGTTTCCTCCAATCTCATTTTGCTTCCCAGTGTCCATGCCTTGCTCTGTGGCTGGCAGCCTCCCAGCCCACAGGCACATCTCCTACATCTGAAGTTCACGGGCAGCCAAAAACTCTCTGAACAAGCCTTTGTCACAAGTTGGTTTTTTGCTGTTCCCATCTCAAAACACGACTAGCTCCTGCCTACCACTAATGAACAACTAAGACCAATATGATGGTGTCAGGGCCAGTCCCATGGGCGCGGCAGGGGTCAAGGTGAAAAAATGTTACTTCAGTGTTTTTTCTCCTCAAGTATGCTTAGTTGCCACTGATTAAAGCACACTAAAGAAGAGATGCAGAATTACTCATCCTTGCAACTGCTGCATAGCGTAAATTCAAGTTACTCTATGGTTTATTACTAGACTGAGGATGCATTCAGTTCTCTGAATGCAGACCATTATTTTACCTTAGAGATCTCTTGGATATTCCAAAATACCCCCCCAAAAAGTTGGCTGTGGTGTATTAATCAATACAGTTTTTCTGTGGTGGTCTTACAGAAATATAGGAATAGAGCTGAGACTGCACTATAGTTGCCAAAATATATATGAAATGCATGACTGAGGTCTCTTGCAGTATGTTGTCAGCTTTTGGGAATCTAAAACTCTTTCTCAAAATGACCCTAAAGGAGGCGGGGGGAAAGGGGACGGCTAAAATTGATGAATATTCAAATTCTTATTCCTGCTAAGCATGTAATTCTTCAGAAATTTCAGTGAGTTTATGTGCCAAGGCAGAAATATGAACCGTGGCTGACCATGTGGTCTCTTAAAGGAGCTTCTAACCAGCATGGAGACAGTTCCAGGCCCCATAGGAGAGGACTCGTCACAGAATCACAGAATCACAGAATGCTATGGGGTTGGAAGGGACCTCTGGAGATCATCTAGTCCAACCCCCTGCCAGAGCAGGTCCACCCAGAGCTGGTCCCACAGGAACGTGTCCAGGCAGGTCTTGAATGTCTCCAGAGAAGGCGACTCCACAACCTCCCTGGGCAGCCTCTTCCAGGGCTCTGCCACCCTCACAGGAAAGAAGTTTAGATGGAACTTCCTATGTTCAAGTTTGTGCCCATTTCCTCTTGTCCTGTCACCGGGCACCACTGAAAAAAGACTGGCCCCATCCCCCTGACACTCTTACCCTAGTGGGAAGTGATTCTAAGGTCTCTCATCTGTATAAAATGACCACACAGCAGTTTCTCAAAATAGTGGTGGTCAAACGATATTTTAACATATGCAGTAGTCAAATGCTTTATTTGCTTAGCTTCTGATGAACTAAGACCCTAGCTTGGAGTGTATACCTGGACCTGGTCTTGTCATAGGGATCTTATGTTACTACTTTTGGTTGTTTTTTAACCGACACGTACAAACCCCTGGTCACACATAGTCTTTATCTGTTTTGGTACCTTTCTTCTTATTTGTCTGTGAAGAAGAGTTCAAGCGCAAGACAGTGAAATACCTCTATAGGGGATCTAACCTCATTCATTTTAAAGTAGTCTTCAGCTCAGAAGCTTGAACGTAAAAATAGAGTGTGAATATTTCCTGAGTGTAGTTTTGTTTCTTGCTAGTTTCCGTATTGTATACATTATATTAAAATATTTTTTTGGAAGAAATACTCTTGTAAGCTCAGCCTGCCATCCAAGAGTCCAAATACCTTCTTCTCTGGTTGTTGACCATCACCAGCAGTGAAAATGCAACAGGTCATGTTTTCCTCTGCCACAGCTTTTCATTCAAGGTTAGACTTTACACAAAATTGGGTTAATGTGATGCCTGTGTATTTTGAAATTGGTTTTCAGTGCTGCTTCCTAAACATAACCAGCTCATTCTTTGCTGTTTTGTCTCCAAAGGGCAGGCACGGAGCAGAAGCAACAATAGCAACCACAAAAATTTGATGCCTAAGCAGATATAATTTAAAAGCAGTAATAAAATATTTTCTAAATGGCTTTTTTAAAAAACAATTATTTTCTTTATTCCAAATACATATGATATTGAAGCATTTATGCATAGTTTCCTTAACAACAAGAAGGTTCTCTGTTTTGCATTCCCCAAAATAAATAATATCATCACATATTCTTTCCTTTGCACAATATGCAGTTTTCCCATAGGAAAAATAATAAAATTACCAAATAACTTTGTTAAATTGTTTGCAGGTGACAGTCATAAGTATAGACATGAATAAACCAAAATAATGGTTGTATAATATTAAAGAATCATAAAACAGAAATACAGCATGAATAAACTGAAACATCAAGGGGTCTTGAATGTAGTTCCAGTCTTTTGTTGCATATGGTAATCTCTGGACTGTGCATGCATCTCCCCTGTTCTAATGCCACAGCAACCTGCTACAATTTCATTTTAATGGGGAGTAGATGTGTTTTTTTGGGGTAGAAAATCTTTTGCATTAAAACAGTATCAAGAACTGTGTTCTTGATATATTAAAAAACATATTTAATCACATGCTTTGTCATCTAACAGAGATGTATTTTGATTCCCTAATAGAAATTGTGGTAACCTTTCTTTAGCATCCACGTATAGCTCTACTCTCACCACAGAAGCTTGCTGGAATTCTTGACGTTTAGCTTCAAGCGCAGTATTTACTGTGCACCATATTTATTTCTTTTCTTGATGCTGCAATGCCTTTCTCAACAGCCAAAGAAAGTGTATTTGTTTCTGTTGAAGGGTGGCTGTCACACTTTTCCATGTTGACTCATAAACAAATGCAGTTGCATGGGTTATTTTCCTTGACTTCATGTAGGGTACTACTGGTAAGAGAAACTGAGGAATTATACTCACTACTCCTGCTACAAAGAGCTAAAATAGAAAAAAAAAAGGATCCTTTATATGGTACTTTTTAAGCTATTTTAACTTTTCATTTCCCATACTTAAGGTTGTCAAGGTTTCAAGAACACATTGAAAATATGAAAACGTTACACAACTCAGCAAAATCAAACAGATATTTTATACTTTAAGCAAATCGTCAAATATATTGTCCAGATTTCCAATGCTGTACACAGCTGTGTGCAGCAGGACACCCATGACCAAAAGATTTTAGCACTTGGACAAAACTCATCGTATTGTGAAGCTCTCCATAAGCATGGTGAGTGATCTCCATTTATCCAGGCTCAGGCTTCCGAGGGTACAAGCAGCTGACACTGTGGCCCTGAAACTATTCTAGCCTTAGAGCAAACGAAGGCTTCTGCTGAGCAGTTTCAGAGTTTATGAGATGTTTTGCCTGTTTAGTAGAATCAGCCGTGGTGGCAGGATGCTGCGGAGGATCCCGCCGCCCTTCTGTCCTCCTGCAGGCGTGCCCTCTGTTCCTTGAGGGTGAGGAAGGGGTGTGCAATGTGGGTGCTTCAGCAGAAAAGATCCTTACAGGAATACCTTGCTAGACCACAAAAACAAGACCATTGCCCTTTTATGCAACCCTTACGACATAGTGACAACACTACTCCGCTACAGAGCTGGGGGCTGCCTTGGTGCAGCGATGCCATGCTCGTAATCACAAGAGCGGGGATGGAGGCAATGTCAGCCTGGCCTCATCAGCAATCCTAGAAATATCTTGCAGGGGTTCTCCCAACATTGATGTGTGCAAAGTACCTCCACGGAAAAGGCATGGTTTTGTTTTGATGAAATGCAGAGTGCTAAGAAAGCACCGTGTGTAGACAAAATTTCCCATCTACCCTGTCAGCAGCCCGTGCTGTACTCATCCTGGAAACCCTTCTGCTAATAGATTGGCTCCTGATATGGTGTCTGCAGTCCTTGATCAATTATTTTTGCTCTTTTTTTTTGGCTCAGAACAAAGACAGCTTTCTGTAAAGTAAGTGCTGGCTCAAGCATTCTCTGCTTTTTCCCTGGGTGTGTTTGCATGTGTGTGTGGTGGATACATAATGATGTGATATCTCTGTGTCTAGAGCCTGGTGATTTTCTCTTGCAGCCTATGTCAAATCACCAGACTTAGCTGTGTGGTGCCGTGCGATAAATGCCCCTCAAAAATCAGTACACCCATCATGTGCTGAGCTGGGCTTAGCACCCATCAGCAAGCAACAGTGGTGTTCCTGTGCTGCAGTGTGAACTTCTCTCTGCCCTCCCAGACAGAATCACGAACTGGGGCTTGGGGGGCAGCACCCATGTCACGGGGTGCCCATGCTCAGCCCAGCGGTTCATCCACAGGGCTGGAGAAAATCCTGTACACTGGGGGTCACCTGAGCTGTTCTGGGGGGTGGGCTGCTCTTTGATGGCAGGGGTTTCCTCAGAGCCCCATGACAACTTTGCAAACGTAGCTGGTTGCCCAGGTGGGGTTTTATTTGCACGCCTGGCTTTTGTTTGTGACTATGCAAATATAAGCATCCTGCACCTCCAGATAATGACAAGGAGTGGAGTTAATTTTTAAGGAGAAGCTGTATAAGCATGGCACAGTTAAAGTTCTTGATGTAAAGAAAGTCACCAATTCACAAAGGAATTTGATTACCTCTATCCATTATACACACACAGTGAGTGATCGTGCTACTAACCATCTGTCATCTATTTCATTTGCATCATCAACACCTGCCCTGTTTATCTGCTACATTCTTTTCTTTGCTGAATTCTTACACTGCTTTAATAAAATACAGAAATGTTATTGTTAAAAACCAATTAATTTACAATCCTCCATAGAGATAGAATTACTTATAATTCAATTTAGCTTCTAATGACCTGCTTTCTTGCAAAATGACTTAATTCTAGTGTCAAAGATTAGTTATTAGACATTACCCTGCTGCACCAGTCATGTACTGCTGAGACAGGCAAAGCAGCTCTAGGTGTCCCTGGTCATTAATCAGAACTCGGAGACATTTTCCCTTTTTACTCATCAGAGAACCTGATTTCATCTGCCACTTTAACTCCTTGCTTTACAGAGTATTTTGAATCTACTTTTCCTTGTGTTTTCGTATTTTGGGCCTTCAAGGGGAAGAACTGAGCTGGAAGTCCAATTGCTTTGGAAAAAAGCTATTTTTGCCTGCCCTTTCTGCTGACCCTCCACTGAGGAGTTCATTTTGCATCTCAAGCATTACATGAATGGGGCCTGAAAGGCAGGACCTGCTCTTCCCTACATCAGTTTTGGGGGAAATTAATGCAAGTGGATTTTCCACACAATTATAGAAATGGGTGTATTTTCCTTCTTATTTCAAGAAAAGGAATTATAAACATACAGCACAGAGGCCAACCTACTTCTATGCCAGTGGCTTGGCAAGGCAGCTACCACTAGCCACCTCCTTCTTGGGCTGGGTCAAATTCTTCTTTCTTGCAATACCCCAGGCAAGGGTTGGCTTTTCTTACTCATTACTGGTATGGTTTCTTCCTCTTTCTTGAGTGGAGTAACATTTTACTGAGACTAACGCTATTTGTAAGCTCTATTTGTGGGGCATTTGCACACTGATATGGCAGTAAGGATGGATTTGATCTTTGGAAAACAGTCTAAAATACTATTTTGTTTCTGTGGTTTTTTGTTTCCATGATGCATAAGAAAAATGCCTGCCATTAAATTAAATACCAAATCTTTAGAGCATTTCAGGACCAAAGGGTGTAAAAATTGCATATACAAATGTACTATATATAGAAAGTAAACCTTTTAAGCAGTTTATGACAACTTAAGCTTTTGAGCATTTTTTAAAAGCATAACAAAGTTAAAACTTCAGGCTCATCAAAAACCATTCATGGAGACAGCACAACTGGCAGGATTTAATATGGAAAAGGTTATTTCTTCTATTCACAGCCAAGTCTATATGCTGCAGCACTACTTCCAATAAAATCTTATTTTTAGCACATTTAAGTGGTGCAGCTTGGAGTGGGTGAAATTTTTTATTTTCCCAAAACACACTCACTTCTGTCTTTCAAAAGCTGTGAAGCTACCTAGTGTTATAAAAGGCAAATAATGTCTCATCTGACTTCTTGACAATTGCACGCCACGCTGGAAGAATAAGAGATGCTCATTATTTTCATAAAGCACAGGAATTGGCTGTAAGGTGTAGGCTGACGAAACTTCAACAGCTGTCTTCTAAGAAGCAGGTTTTTTTCACAACAGACTATCAAGGGACATGTGAATAGTACACCAGACTAACTCTTAAACAACAGGCATTCTTACAAATGATCAAACTCAGCTATGAGCGCCTAAGAATAACCTCCTTTGGATGGCAGGGGTGGGAGGTTGCTCTTTGCTTACTACAAATGCTAAAGCCGTACATAAAACACTTTGCTGGGTGAATGCTCTGTTTATATAGCTTCTCATATTTGCAGACAAAATCCATCTGAAACACTGATATCTTAAATACTGTGAGGATCAGCCCTTTGGACAATATGGTAAATCTCTTTGTATGAGCATCCTTAAGAGCACTGCTTTCCAAATTATATAGACTTATTGCTTCAATCAAGCTAATAAATAATTCACATTTCTAAATGGTTTCTACATGGGGTGATGAAGCGTTGTGGTAGGCTACGAAAAAATCCAGCTAGAGCCTAAAATGTCTTCAGACATAATCCTAAAATAATCCTGTTTTCAAATGGTAAAAGTTCGTGCCTCCTGCTCAGGTGGCACATCATCAGCATCCAGATCAGGAGTTATGCCAAACTAGCTGTAATCTAATATGGAAATGAGATGTTGGCCTTGATATTGTGTCATTCTTCTGAATGGGATCACCTGCACCCATATCTCCTAGGAGGAAATTTCAAACAGAGTTAGCTCCTTAAACCTTCTAATTAAAATGAGAAATCCCCAGGCTTCCATGACTCAGCCTCGGAAAAAGATTATTAGGAATTTAATAGGGAAAATATCGCATCTCAGACCATCTGTGACCCAGTGCTCTGTGAGAATTTAAAGAAAACTGGAGGGAGGAGGTGCACGCTCCAAAGCACACTCTAGGAGTACTTTGTTGGAGCTGCAATAAATCAACATAGTTAGAGTACAGCCTTTTTCAGATTTAATTACTGTTACATAATTATTAGCAAAGCAGTCTCCTCTGAAACTGTAAAACTCATTACATCAAAAATCCCCAAGCTCCTGATGGAATTTATGAACTAGTTACTTTCTTCCTAGCTCTGGGAAAATGCAATAGGATGCATTTGGTTTTGTCTCCAGCAATTTTTCACTGCGCCGAGCTATTCTATTCTTCCTAGTTTTGGGGAACATTCCCCACTTGCCTTTTTTCCTTTTTTATAAAACATGTTCATTTTCAGTTGTTTTCTTTTCTGCTCCTGGCATGAAATCTCGACATAAGTACTCGGGGACAGATACCCTTTTCCCTCTCACTGAAAAGGATTCGCACCTCATTTCTTCCATCACTCCCGCAGTTACCAATTGAGCTAAAGCATGGATTTCCTCATGGAGATGCCAAAGAACAAAATTGTCATTGTCTTTTCCCAGAGGTTTTTGCTCTGACTACACAGCTTTAAAACCTGACAATGAGCTGAACAAAGAGCCACCAGGGAAGGTCATTTGGAGTCTATACCAAGCAAGCCTGAGGCTAGCCCTTTCCTGACCATTGCTGACCAGTTTGAGACCTCCTGGCTCTCCTGCAGGATAGTGGAGAGATTGCATGATGCCCTAACGGACAGGCTGACCCTTAAATCCATGACATTGCCTCATCTATAGAAGCAATAAGAGACATCCCCTCAGAGAGCTGAGAGAACAAGCAAATGGTAGCAACAATGGCTCCTTTAGGGTCCCATTATTTCACGGCTGGTGGGGCAGGGATGAGCAAGCAGCAAGGTTTCAGCTCAACGGCAGCAACCCTCCCTTTCCTACTTCTTCCCTCAGCCAAGAAATTGCACTTCTTAGCAGACCTTGTGCTAACACAGCCAGCCCCTCAGCCCGGGGAGGCGCTCCCAAAGCTAAGCCTGACTTTGGCTGCTTGTAAGCTCAGGAGTCACAAGTCTTGGGAAAGTTACACTATGTTTGGGGGTTGCTCACAGACAGTCAATCCTTTTGTGCTACAGCACAAAGCTGAAACCATATTTTCCTGTTGAAATTGCTATGACAAAATCGTAGTCAAATGGGGGAAGACTAACTAGACTGCTTTTTCTTGAGCTGGTAAGTTTGTGGCATTGGAGAGTAAGTGCTCTCCCTGCGTTTACCCCCTCCAAAATATGACTTTGTGGTTGTTTAAATTGACTTGCTCTTTCATGCAAAATTGAAAATCTTATCACGGAAATTTTATAGGTGCCCAAAATTTCTTGTCCTGATCCAATTTTATTTACCTGTAGAGGTAACAGTGAGATAACACTTGCCTCAAGGTTTAAACCGACGACTTAGAAAATTTGAGATACTGAGCTACACTGGGTTAGGAATATAGGGATATTCACTTTTACTATGCATTTAATATAATTTAATTATCTCCACAGATATTTCTCTTGGTAGATATTACATATTGCAAAATAACAAGAAATCCATACAAGACAATAAAATATAACTTAATTTTGCAAAACATTTTAATATAATGTGAATCCTAGGAAGCAAGCAAGAATGAATAGGAACCTTTTTTCCAAAATGAGGGATATGGCTCAAGGATCAGGATGTGCATTTCACACGGCACCAGCTGAAGTGAGGTTTCTTGCACTACATTTCTGGTAGACAACAGATGAACAGATGTTTTAGAGAGGAAGAGAGAAGGACAGAGATAGTTTGGAACTTGACTTTTAAATGAAAGAGGAGTCAGAAGAGTTTAAAATAGGAATATTTAGCTGATTTTAATTTTTTTTTTATTTTCTCCCCTAGGAAAAAGCAGGTGCTTGAAGCAGGTCTTAAGGAGATCATAAGGTGAGGAAATTGCAATAGTTATGGTAAGAGGAATGAATAGCCTGGTTGGTGGACTGAAGAAGGAAACATTGTGTATGAAGCAGAAGATAAAGACAGGACATGAAGATAATCCTACTACTGTCCATGAAGTTTATTTGAAATGCAGAGAGCTCTGTCCACATCTAGGTCAGGGAGAGAAGAAATAAAAGTGTCCTTGGGGGCTCTCTCCTTATTTGAACAAATCTTCTGAAGCATCTCACTGGAAAATTGTACTGAGCTTATTTTCTTGGGCATGCCCTTACTTTGTGAAAGATGGGCTCAGGATGTTTATTGGCATGGAGGCAGAGAGCATGATTTGGGCAGTTATGTGGGCCACTGGGTAAAGCATCAGATTGAGGTCTCAGACACTTGAGCAAGTTACCATAGCTTAATGAGTTCCTGTGTAGCAGCTGAGCTGTTGCAAATGTAGGGTAGCACACGCCAATTTAAACTGTTTTCACTGGGGCTCAGCTGATGCATGGCAGCCATTAAACCAAGGTAGCTCGGTCATATGTCTGAAATCTGATTGAAGGAATGTGGGTTCAGCTCAGTTCAGGAGGTAAGTTGTCAGGCTTCTGCTCACTTCATGACTTCTTTGGGCAACTGTTAATCTTGGTTTTCTCATGCATGTAGCTGTATTAATGGTGCCAGCTCACAACTGTGAAGTGCTTTGGAGGAGAAAAAGCTGGGGGTGGTGGTCGTGGTGGGGGGTGGGGAGAAGGGGGAAGGGGGATGCTATAGGAGCAGGATGTTTCCATCTGTTGCTGGGTAGAAGTCTGGAGTAAGTTGAACTCTGGCTGTTTAATGCAAAGTTTTCATGCTTGCCCACACTAATACCTGAGTAAATCCGGTATGTTTAAAGGGGTTTTGCTGTTGTCAATGAGGGCAGAATCTTGCTATAGGGACCTAGCCTCCTGTGGTGTGCACGCATAACCTCAGCTGAGATTTACCACAATTCCTGGGAAGTGCTGCAGGAAGAGCAGAAGAATCAGGAAACGTGCTTTTTGCTTACCGCTTACTCTCTTTGGGTGTTTTGGAAGCTATCAGGTGCCCCTACCCTCCCAGGAGAAGCACACAAATGTCCATTTTTTAAAAACGGGATACGCTTTTTAATCATTTAATATTGAGAGGTTTGGTTTCTCCCTTGTTTGAAATGAAGGTGTTCCCCTATGGAAGGATTTTTATTCTGTCTGTGTGTGGCGATCATAACGTGTAGCACTCCAGGCAGCTACTCTGCTCAGAGCTAAAAAACACCAAGCATTTCCTTTAATACTATCAATAAACATTTGTGTTATTTTTTCCATAAAGTTGTACTCTAAGCGTCGTGCCAGTTCTTCAAGTGACAGATTCTTTCGGAGGCGAAAGAAAAGTATCAGTATTTAGTGGTTACTATAACTATTTCCAAACAATTTAAGAAGCAGAGAGTCCTAAAATATTTACATATGCACATGAGTTACAGTACTCTGCTACCATTTATTCGGCAGAACGGCAAAATACATGTATCAAAGTTACGATTGGAGTGATAATTACTCAAGGGAATTGCTCCATAACGAAAAGTAAAAATAACGCTATAGTATTGTGTACAGCGACTGAATGTTTGTGGAATGATTTATTCTACGGTCATAGAGGTGGTTCGTATTTTAAAATATTTGATCCAGAAAATTGATGTCTTGCTGCAAAAATGGTCATTTTATTCTTACAATAACAACTTTAGAAGTTGTGAAGGACAATGCTCACATACTTGCAGTTAATTTCCTGTCTTGCCCCTCCTGTTACAAAGAAGTTTCAGGCAATAAACTTGCAAAGTGCAACAAAATCATCTGCTATCGCTCCTGTGTGCATTTACAGTGGATGATAATGGGGAAGAGCAGAGAAAGAATCAAAGATCTTGGTTTGGGGGTCCTGCCTCATGAGCAGAGGCAGCCTCTGCCTAGTTATTCATCAGACTAAAGATTTTCAGCAGAGCTGTGCTAGCCCCCTCAGCTACCGCTTCCAGGCTGGCAGTAGCAGCTGTCTCTTACCATTATGCCCCGAGGAAGCAATGGCATTTGCCAGCAACTCCCTTTGTGTCGAACTCATTTCCTACATTCTCTTCTTTCATTTGCATAGTCAACTGGTCCTTACGCCTCAAGAAAATCAGGAGAGCATCTGAGGAATAAGTTGTTAGAAATGGAGTTTTTTAAACATCACACCAGGAGGTGCATACACAGACCTCATTATATTCCCAACAGGTCTGCCAGCTCACGAGAACATAACACGCCAGGGAGAGACTCTCTGTACTAACAGTTGACAGTACTAAAATAAAGAAGGCAGCTCCCCCTCTCCCTCCCGTCTCAGGAAATCATTCTGTCAATGCAGCGAAATATTTCTCTGAGCCCAATTTCCAATGTGACACCCTTCTGGTGGACAGGACTTACTGATGTCGAAAGGGGTAGAAAGAGTAGTACTTAAGTTATAATAGGCTGCCTGCTTCTATTGTTCTTCTCTCCATCTGTCTCCCTGCTTTTCACAGTAATTTAGCCTGGGGTTGTCCCAAAAGCATCGGTTTGAAACTAGTCAAAATAACCTGAAATCCTAGAAGAGGTTAGATCAGAGACTTGTATCACTGAACCTCTTCACAATCAGGGCTTCAGCATCTTCAGTGCTTTGATCTCTGATGGTTTTTCCTATCCGTGGTTAGCTGGGCTGCAATGGCATGCCGATGCCTTTGCCACCCAGGAGAGATCTGGCAAAGGTGTTTTCCATGTGAGGGGCTGTGTTGACATCAGCCACTCTGAACAAACAACGGCTAATAATGCCTCAAAGGTGTCTCTGATGAATTACAGCCACCAGGACACATACACCCCCACACCTTCTTCTCATTCTTTTTGACTAGCCCAGTGGATATTTGGTGAGCCTGACCTGGGTGGTGGTCACGTCTTTGTTAGACGCTTTCAGGCTGTTACTTGATGTGCTGTGGTCTCAGGATGTGAAAGATTCTTTTTTTGGTCCAGCCCTGTGCCCTCTTATTCTGAGTTTGGATATGACTGGGGCTGTGCCTGATGTGGTTTCCCAGCCATAAGTGGAACCCAGGCACAGCTGAACAGTGTTGAACCAAAGCAGCTGCTGACTTATCAAACAAGTGGCAAGGGTTCAATTGCAAGTGTTGTTAATGAAAAAAAGATAATTCTGTGCCTATGATTTTGGCCTTATTTGCTGTTGACCTGGTGCCGACCGCCATACCACAGCTGATGCCAGTTGCCCGTTTGAAGAAGCAGAGAAAGCATGCTGGGAACCTCCAGCAATTTTATTAGCAAAGCTGGTCAGAAAATGTCCAAAAAAGCAAAAGTGCTTTGAAATATCTTGCTTTGGTTATAAGAAAGAGTTCATTGGGTAGATTTGAAGTGCTGGAGCGTGTCCAGAGGAGAGCCACCAAGCTGGTGAGGGGTCTGGAGAACAAGTCACACGAGGAGAGGGTGAAGGAACCGGGCATGTTTAGTTTGGAGAAGAGGAGGCTGAGAGGAGACCTCATTGCCCTCTACAGCTCCCTGAAAGGAGGGTGTAGAGAGGTGGGGGTTGGCCTCTTCTCCCAAGGGAATAATGACAGGACCAGAGGAAATGGTCTGAAGTTGGGGCAGGGGAGGTTTAGATTAGATCTTAGGAAGAATTCCTTTCCTGAGAGGGTGGTCAGGCACTGGAACAGCCTGCCCAGGGAGGTGATGGAGTCACCATCCCCGGAGGGATTTAAGAAACATGTAGACGTGGCACTTCAGGGCATGATCTACCGCCCAAGATTGTTGGGTTGGGTGTTTTGTATTGTGTTTGTGGTTTTTGGTTTGGGGTTGGTTTTGGTTTTTTGGGGTTTTTTTGTGTATGGTTGGACTTGATGATCTCAAAAGTCCCTTCCAACCATGAAGGTTCTGTGATTCTGTGATTTTTTTGGAGGAGAGAGAAGAGTAGTGGAATGAGTATTACTGTGACCTGTGTGGACTTGCAGCCTAGTGAATAGATCTATGGCATGAGATACTGTGTTCGTGGAATGCTCTTATTTGGAAAGAGCTCAGTTTATCGCTCTTCCTCTCAGTCAGGCAATCGATCAATCAGACTTGAATCTAGAAGCATAAATCCGCTGTAATCACACTTCAGTGGGCTTTGGGTTGGAGTTTTGTGTAGTCTTAGTGCTTGAAGAAGGTAAGAGAGAGACGACTTTGAACAAGTGCTGTCCCTCATTCATTCATGACAAGGTTCTGCAAGAAGCCAAATGAAATAAGATGTATGTTCAACATACTGCCTTTTTCTAGTTCATCTGTTCAAACTAATCAGTGTATGCACAACTCCAGGTACGTTATGTAAAAACTCAGCAGTACTTCACTAACAGCTAACCTATATGTCACTGTCGAAATTTAGGCTCTGGTTATTTTTAAGCTTGGCACTCAATGCTGATGTTGTATTGTCTTGCTGTTATGTTTTGGTCCTGTTGACTCCAAAAGAGGTCTTGGATGCTCAGGGCTTTTAAAAAATGTGCCTTCATGGTCAGGAGGCTGAGCTGGCAATAGCTGTCTGACTATGGATGCCTTTTTTATAAACTCTGTTTATATTTGCGGTTCTACGAATACATGTAGTTATCCCTCAGTCTTATACAGGATAAGATAATCCCAGATGGTGTTAGTGGTTTTGGACCTGTTTGGACTGTTGTGCCTATGTAGGAACCATCTAGAACAGCTTTTCTGCCAGTAAGCACAAGCTGAATTCATATGCCTATAGAACATTCTGCAAACGAGCCTCTGTAGTGACCAGGGAACCTAAAATTGAAGCCATATGGAAACTTACTGTGCATATTAAATTGCATGCAGCAGTGTTAACAGCATTTTGATTTGTGGCTGCAAGTAATAAATGAATTATATTAATTTTGTAGCTGCAAGCTAATTTCTCCAGAATTACTTTTTAATAACCAGCATCATGTTCACTGGTAAGATTTAAATACATTTAGGAACAAATCTGAGTTTTTTTTTTCTTAAAAAAAAATAATAATGCTAGATTATCATTTGAGACTGAGTTTATTTTCATAATTCTGTAGATATTTCAAAGTAAAATGTCCCATAGCAATGGAGTGGTGTGATACCAGATTCCTTATACGTGATGAAGAAGCTGGGGTAAATCACAGACAAAACGGGTAAACTAAGCAAGGACTCCGTATTGTCTACTGCTACCCTCACACATACTGGCCTGCAGGAGAGAAGGGGCAGGTGTAACACTGATCCAGGGTATCTGAGGACAGGAGTTAGCCCTCCTTGTGTGTTGTCCTTCCTTGCCAATAACTTAACCTTTTTGGAGGAGAAGTTGCTTCCCAGCCGTCTCATTGGTGACTGTAAGAAGGCAGAGCATGATGGTGAGCGTACACCTGCAGCCTGGGATTGCTAGAAATGTGTGTGGTCCTGCATAACATATCTTCTTGCATGCCCTGGTCCATTAATAACATATTCAATATATTCATACTGATGCTGCCGATGTCATTTTGACCAGAAGGGTGCTGAATTTCAAGGGAGGGCACATCCTAACACACGAATAGGAAAAAGAGTATAGGGAATATGACCACAGTAGCTGTGAGATATTGTACTCAGGCAGCTTGTACTTTTAGCCTCTCATGGAGGCCACTAGGTACAGCTTAAATGAACCACTGAAGAGCTTTTCCATGAGGCTCTGCCTGTGGTAGAGGCCATTACTCATGGTGGGAGACACCATCTTAGAAACTTGCTGACATCTGTGTGAGTACCTGAGGGTACGGGGAACCCGTGATTGAGTAAGATGTGGATGTATTGTACAGCAACATATCTCCTCTAGGGCATCTTTTGCAGGCTCAGCTGTTGTGAAGTGCCTATTAATCCAGAGTGAAAGCTGAAGTAACTGTTACGGGGTAGATGACCTGCTGTGCAAAGCAAACGCGTCGTTCAAAATAGGGACAGACAGAGTTGTAGCCAGGACACACTTGCTGTCCAGGCAGAGCACACCAGCACCCCAGCTCACATTTAACCTACCCATTCCTGAGGAGGTAATTCTCTGAATCTGCTGTGACCGTGAAATTGCTTTTTTCCCTGCAGAAGTCAAGTGCTTCCTTACCAGTGTTTCCACTGGACGCAACGGTGCATCCTGCACTGAATTACTCTATCCACTAGGACATCTTTGGTCATACTTCTGGTGGCATTTATTTGCATCCTGCATCACTTGTTATGTTGGGGCTGTGTTTCCGTGGTTGTGATATTTTTTTTCCATTCTGATTTATGGGTTTAGTTATCTTAAGCCTCTTCTAAAAAGAGAGTTTGAGATGAGGCATGGGTTCAGGGTTATCCTTTTAGCTAAGCTTCTATTATTTAATTAAATAAGGGAAAAACTGGGTGTGTAGAAAGAGTAAGAGTGTATGAAATTTAGGAGTTGAGAGAACATGATGGTTATGACCAGTTTGAATCCATGGGCTGAAAGTCTGTGCAGCTAAATACCTGGGAACTAGTGAGTGGACATATTTACTGGCTATTCATTCACTGTCTTATCACACTCCCTAAATTTTATGTCCTTTTGGCATCAAAATTATTATGACTACATGCATTCTGTCAAATGATTTCCCCACTTCCTCATGAGGGCTTGCAAATTCTGTGTCCCAGTAGGTACAGGTGTGCCTCTGTGTGTGCACTGATGGGTGGGAAGTGAACCAAAACGGATATTATATCTATTGTGGGGAATTGATAGACTTTTCTAAAGAAATGCCTGTTATCAAGATGCAAAGCACAAGAACAGCTCTCTTCTTAAATCCAGAGGGAAAGGGCTTTGCATCGTGACTGACATGGACTCTCCCTCAGAATTTGGGGATGGAATTTCAATTGCTTAATTATTAAAATTATTAAAATGAGCAAGAGCCCTGCTCTTCCTGTTCTTGGTGTCTGGACAATGCTTTTCTTGCCTATGTGCAGTTCTCTTGGTGTGGGGCAAAGATCCACTAGTATTCATGTGGGCTTCCCCCTGGATTCTGAGGAAGATCCCATCATAGTTTCTTTGTTTACAAGCTGTCTGCCCAACAGAAATGTCATTTCGGTTGCATCTAAGCATTATGCATCTGCTCATGTGGCTGTAAATAAATAACGTAGTGGATAAGGCTACGTTTAGCTTCCCGTGTGATTTAGAATCCAATCTGGTATCCGCTGAACTCCCATGGAAAAAGAGAAGACCTAAACCCTCACATTCCTGCTTTCAGAAGTATAAAATTTAGGTTATAATCTCCTACTTACCCTGGATTCTCTATCTGTACAAGGACCTCCAATTCAGTTGATTATTATCTTTTTCATTTGCAAACGGAATATCCAAGCACTTCAGAATTTGTAACCTTTTACATATGGGTATACTTACAGACTAGGAAATTTTATCAGTTTGAAAAATACTATTTCACATATGAATCAACTCCAATTAAAAAGAAACTAAGGAAAAACCCATAAACCTGCTTCTTAGTGCTCTACAGAAATGCAAAAAAAAAAAAAAAAAAAAAACCCTCCAGAATATCAGAAAGCATAATGTTCACTAGGCAGGGCTACACTGAATATCTTAGAAAAATGATAAATGATAAAGGTGGCTTTTCTTATCCAATTTTATTATTATTTTTAACCTCCTGAAGTAGTCCAGAATTTCAGATACAGCTAGGTCTGGCTTGTTTCTTTACAGTATGTTCTATATACATGGTGTCCTAGAATTAAATAGTGCCAGTAGCGCAGTTACAGGGATAAATGTGGCAGTCTGAGGAGCTAGTGAGAAAGGAAAACAGCCAAGAGAAAACAGTGTTTTGGGGGAGAAAGAGGAGGAAACCTCTTTACTACTCTGTAACAACCTTTGTGGGTGATGTCAATTCAAAGCCAGTTACGAGTCGTAGTGACTCCGCACTTCAGGCATTATAAAAAAAGAAACAAAAAAACAACTTTTTTGGTTTTATTTTTCCCCAGAGCTCTTTTACCTGTGAAATTGGCTTTCCTTTCCCTTTTCCTAGCTCATTCTTGCACATCCTCTGGGGCAAGGGGGAAGGCTCTGCAGGAAAATAGGCCATCTTCTTGGCGTAACGTGTAAGAATTTTGTGCGACGACTCTGAGTGTGCGGCAGGGAGGGCTTGGGAGTGTTGATTCTGCATCGCAGCCCCGTGTAGGGTAGTTAGATTTGTATCAGTGAGACACGACAGGTCTGCCCTTGAGATTCTGCGGTGGCGCGGTGCCAGCTGTTCGCCACGCTGATCTGTGTCTCTCCAGAGCAAAATCACAACCTGCTGCCATGGTTCAGCTCTGGGTCAGACTCACAGCCAGATTACCGAGGGGTGGGGAGTTTTTTTGCTTGTTTGGTCTTCCTTTTAATTTGGAAATTGCTGAAATTTTATAAGGGGGCCTGCTTCCATGACAATTCAGCACAAAGCAGTACCACCTCTGCTACCTGTACATCAAAAGCTGTGGGATTTTGGTACCAGGATTAAACCCGCTTTGACCTTGCGTACGGACCATAAATAAAATAACCATAGGCTTGATCTAAGCTAGATTCACAATTTGCAAAACAAAACCATACAGCCTCTTCTTAATTTAGGCAAGTATTATTTGCTTTTGCAAGGAAAGATTCTGCCATGTGTTTCTCTGGGATTTCATTCATCTTTATTGATGGCATTTCACTTAATTTGCTGCCATTTGAGAGCCCTACAGGCAAAGGGGAGAGGAGGTAAAAATGGTAGGGGTAAAAACGGGAGAGGGAATTGCTGATATAGAATAAACCTTACATCACATTTGTGCCTGTACAATCCCCATACATTTTAAATATCTCTGTGCAGATAGCTATGAAGTGAAAGCGTGCAGACATTCCGAAGGAGAGCACAGTCAGGATGTGTGCTAAATGAGTGTATTCCCACTGTCATGCAGAGGAGCTTTGAGATCTCCTCCGAGCTCTGGCAAAGCAGTGGTTACCCCTCCTTCCCTCTTTGCAGCTACACTGGGATTTGCAGGACTGTGGGGCTGGGGTTGCTGGCTTTTAGATTTTCACTCCTGATGAGGGTTTTTTTTGAGATGGATTTCAGAGGTACAGCCTAGGGGTACCCAGCCCATCCTACTCGGCGGTGACTGGTGTGCCCAATGTTGCAGAGGAAAGGGTGCACACCCTGCAGTACGCTGTCACGCCTCCCACCCCTTTTTCCAACTCGGGAGCATCCCTGTCTTCCACAGGGCTGGCTGAAATCCTGGAACATGATGTTTAGTTTCTTTTCCGGCATTTGTCTTAGTAAAACAAATATTTATTTTTTTTTTCCTTACCCTGTTCTGACATCTTTGGACGTCTTTCCCCCCACCCCCCCAGGCTATTAGGTTAGATGGATGTTTAATCTGGAGCAGTACAGCCATTCTTAAATAACTAGTGCATTTCTGATACCATAAAAACATACAGTGCTTTTTAAAAATCTTACTGAAATGTTACTCTGGGAAATAATAAATGGCAAAGAGTTCCGCTGTGTAACAAACCCACATACGAAATAGCTTTTCTTCTGCCAGCTTTGGGGTTCCCACCTCTAAAATTCACAGAAGGCTTCATTACTCTTGTGCTAGAAGACAGGGGAGAATAGAAACTTCTCACCTAATTTTTTCTGGAGCACTTGCCCTTTTACAAATTTCTATCCTCAAGGAAGTGAAGGCAGTTGAGGGGAGAACCAGGCAGGCAGGAACGGCAGCTTTGTTTTGCTGTATGAACGGGGCTGAAAGGAGACAAGCCTTATAAAGAAGAGATTGGGTAAAGAAACCCACTGGTTTTTATTCCTGTGAGTTTAAAGCATCAGAACTTTCTCGATGCTTGGATTTGTTCTCTAAAATAAGGTGACTTCAAAGGCTTTTATAAATCATGTCAGAGCTTGGAGCACCTTGTGACTGGTCGGAGAAGGAGCACAGAAATGTTTGTCGTGTGTGTGAAAGAGAAGGTATGAGAGAGAGCGTGCCCTCCAGGGAACCCACTACCTCTCTATCTCTAAATAATCCATACCCTCCTAGACAGGGAATGTCAGGGTTTTTTTGTGCAGTCTCAATATTTTCTATGACTTGCTCCGTTATTTATTCTGGGCTGGCTTTCCAATTCGCAATGCCCTGAGCAAGTGTGGTGCCCGCCTTGAGCTACCAGAGGGGGAATCTGGCTGTGAATTGCCTCCCCATCTGTCATGGACTGAGCAAGAAAGATCTGAACTGGCAGGGATATTTTTTTTCCCCTTTCCCTTTGCTTCTGTTGCCAGAAGGGGAAACTGGAACCGGCCCACGAGTTATTGAGTTAATATAGGGCCACAGAGCTGGAGACCCCCAGATTGCAGAGCCTGAAGTCTTCACACCCCTCGGGTGCCTGCTGAATGTATTGTGGCAGGCATTTCCTTCCCTTGGTGCAGGTCTTCACAGCTGCCTCCTCGCTTCGCTCTCAACTTATGCAAATGCACCCTTCCCCAGCGCAGGAACACCGCTCTGAGGCACCGGGCTAACTTTTCAGACTCCTGGAGGAGGCTCCTCTTACAAAACTTGGTTAGATAAGTTTGCTGCCGCTGCTCAGTGGGAGGGCATCTGCTCCCCTTCAAAGCATCCCCTGTTTCTCTTGCCTGTAGCTTCTTGTGACACATTAGTGTGTCTCAGTGTCTCTTCATGCGGATCTGTGCCCGGGACTGCCTGCTTCCTTCTCCTTGACTGGCTTCTCCCCCCTTCTGCTCTCTCCTGTCACCCTTCTGTGCTTTGCTGAATATCAGCTAATTCTGAATAACAGCAAAAAACAATCTGTTTTACCCTCCTCTCTTTCCCCAAGCCCCTCCTATATTTGATGCAAAACACCTGGGCATGCTTTTGAGTCATCACCATCATCTTCCATCCGGAGCAGATAATCTTCTGTACCTTCCGCGATTCCTCACTCTGCTGAAAGGTGGGATAAACCTGAGCCAAGCCCCCCTTTGAAGACTCTGCTTCAAATGGCTCTATTTTGGACCCGATATTTGTGTCTAGAGAGGCTGCTGGTTGAGCAAAACCCCATGTCCATCCCCCTCCCTCTGCAAGCTTGGAAGCATCTAGACCCTGATCCAAACCCTGGGAGCTGTTACCCTTCTCCAGCAGTTGGAGTGGTCTTATTTAGAAGAGATGAATGTCAGGCTGCCGTTGTCCTGAAGGAGCTGGCACAGATTGTTTACAAGAAGTCCTGCTTGTGAAATTAGGCAAATTATCAGGAAAAATTGGCCCATCCCCTCTTTGTCAGGCTGGATCAATGTGAGGTTGATGCGTCATTAACAAACTGTGACCCAGACTGTGACTCATCCAGGGGCCTCTAACTTGCAGGTGGAATTTGCGCTTTTTATATAGGTAAAAAAAAAAGGAATAAATAAGAAAAGGATTCCCTGCTTATTCACAGCATAGCATTTTGGTGCTTCAGGTGAATGCTTCTCAGGTAGCTGCTATACGTCCCTCAAAATCGAGAGACCTTGCTCACTCACAGGTTGAAAGGCTGTTGGCTTTTAGCTCAAGTGTTCACCCATTTGGTGGCCCGTGTAGCTTGTTAAGAAATGGCTCTGAGCAGCCAGAAGACGACCGAGGCTCAGCTGAGCTCAGCTCTGGGAAGGTGCGAGGGGCCGCGCCGACCCCTGTAGCTGCTCAACTCATGGGGGTGGCAGACTCGGCCGTAGTCCAGGGGTGCTGTTTATTAGCCAGGACTAAATTCATCGACATTCAGGGTGTTCTCTCTGCATTATTTTTGCTTTCCGAGCTCCTGCACCCCTTCACCCGCCCGAGCTGGAGGGGCCCGTAGCGGCCTGCACGCTCGTTCGGGGCCTTCTCCCCTGTGAAATTTGGCATTACGTGGAGCTGTAAAGTTACCTCCTTCCTCCAACCTGCGTTTCATTTAGCACGCAGCTGTTTCTGTGGTATTTCAGGGCTGCTTTTGCCGTGTTGCTAACACAACAGTCCTTCCCAAAACAGCGCAAGGTTTGCCCTGATAATTCATAATTTTCATCCCCAGGCTCAAGCACTACGGGGGTGCAGGGAAGAAAGCTGTGTAGGCAAGACCAAAGGCAGCTGTATACTGTGAAATAATAAGTATCAGGCAAAATACAGTATCACAGCTAATAGATGTATTTTAAAAGTGGAAACATCTATGTTTAATTGCATTTAAAGTACGTAGTGAGAAACCACAGTTATACATTGTTATAACAAACCTTTACATCTGAAGTCAGAATAATACAAAAAAAAAAGAAGTGCTGATTATATATGGTCAAAATAACTGAGGCAAAATTTCGACAACATCTTCTAAAATATAAGCATGTGGCCTCTGCCAGTAACACTCTAAAGGTCAGGCTGAATAATGTCAGTGACAATCACTGGTTTTCCTTAGCTTACCCAAAAACAACAACCCAAAAAACTGTTTTGTTTTTTTGTTTGCTTTTTTTTTTTTTGCATAGCTTTCAATATTGCTACACTCTCACCTCTGCATATTGCAAGCCCATCTCAGTTCTGAGATAATTTCTTTAAAGTTCTGAATATTTTTAATTCAGTTCTCCTCAAATACATAATATATATTTTCTACCAATTATAAATACATAATTTTTATTAATCTGATTTCAATAACATGCATTTGTATAATTACTGTACAATCAAAATAGACATTGACTTTACACAGTGTGTATGTTTTTATTTCAGCGGTATTGTTCAGACACACTGCTCAACAAATCAAGCAAATAGGGAAATAAAAAGAAAAAAAAAAAGGAGGAGGAAATAACCCCTGCGAGGAAACAGAATCTCACAGTGTTTACAGACAAAAAAAATGAAAGGAAAAATACTTATCAGAAAAAGGGTTTATTAATACATAGAAAATCCCCACAATAGTTGAAACACACTTTAGGAACTAGTAAACACGTTAAATAGAGTTGTGCCAATTACACAGTGCCCAAGCATCTGCTTGCTCTTAATTAGATGGGGAGGTGAATGACCACTGTTTATTTTCATTTTCCTCATTAATTATGAAAAACTGCATTTAATTCATCTTGCATGGTGAGAGACTGGCTGCGCAGATGTAAGTCGTAAGGGAAGTGGCTCTCTGTAGGCAACCTGAACATAGAGCTCTGCCCAAGGGGACCCCTGGGTGGCACTGCACAGTAATGCATGCCATAATTGTAATTTTTGCCATAGTCCAAGCTTTCTTCTTGCTTCAGGGAAAATATCCCATTATAGTTAATTGGAGGAGGACTTAAGGGACCTTCAAACTGTGGGCTGGCGCACTCGGGGGAAGTGCTTTCATAGAAGGACTCGTAAGCGCTGCAGTAATTGTAAGGTTTCATGGACTTGGAGTTGTCCAGGGTCCCGTGCCCCGGGGGGGTGCCGAGCTCGGGGCTGTGGTAGGGGGGGTAGAAGGTGGAGTAGGGCGAGCGGGTGTGATGGGCGCCCTCGCCCGCCTGGCCCATCAGGAAACTTCTGGCATTCAGCTGCAGGCATCCCGCCACCAAGTTTGTAGTTGGCTGGGACAGACCCTTGCACAAGTTTTGGACGAAGGTGAGCAGGTCGGGTCTCTTGCCAATTCGCAGGATTTCAGAAAGAGCCCAAATGTAGTTCTTGGCTAGTCTCAAAGTTTCTATTTTGGACAGTTTTTGTGTTTTAGAATAACAAGGGACCACTTTCCTTAAATTGTCCAGGGCGTCGTTAAGGCCGTGCATCCGATTCCTCTCTCTGGCGTTGGCTTCTTGTCGCCTGAATTTGATCCTTTCCATCCTTATCTTGCTCGTCTTTTTTTTCCGAAGGCCCCTTCGCCTAGGCAAGCCATTCTCATCCTCCTCTTCTCTCTCTTCCTCCTCCTCTTCTTTTTCTGTGTCTTCTCCTGGAGATCTTTTAATACTCTTTCCCCGGAGCACGATCTGCTTCGAAAAGCTTTCTGGGTTCTTCATTTGCTTTTGGTCATCGCTTTCTCTGGAAAACTTTCTGCACATCTGGGATTCTGGCATTACAACAGACTCATCAAACGGTAGTGTTAACATGGTTCTATAATCTTAAGTTACCTGAAAGAATGCCAGCACAATATTTAAATATTTCCATTTTTAAAGTTTGCCGACTCACACACACATCCTCATGCACCTTTCGTGTGTCTGCATGCATGCTCTGTGCATCTGAGTGTGTGTATAGATAAATACACAATCTGTGGTTTTTGCATAAAACGCCACTTTCAAATGCTCGCTTTTAAAAAATAAAATGAAAAATAAAATCACTGAAAACGTTCAGGATCTTGCAACTAAAATCACCACTTTTCTCACAGATAAGTATAGATTAAATCAATATTTAAAAAGGACAATTATCTCCCTGCTCATTTATTTTATTTTTAAACAACTCCCTTCGAACCCTCGCCACCATGGAATTCAAAGAAATGCAAAACATGATAAAGCAATACAGAAATTTCATTAATCCAAATTCCCCCGGGTGAAAAAATGAGGAGAGCGAGAGCAGTCTCAAAATTGAAAAGTGCCATATCTCTATTAACTGACAGTTAAATATTTTAAAATCACTTTTTGACTTACATTTCAAAGTTGTTTTTTTTCCCCCCACATTTCTTCCCTTATGAATCAAGATATTGAACTCCAGTAAGTTAGAGTGGGTAACACAAAAAATCCTCCCCACATCGCTTAGCTAGTAACATAATTAAAAATGAATAATTTTTTTCTGGTGATTTTTATGAAAATCATATATTCCTAATTTCAAATTAAAACAAAAATCAGATCTAACCCTGAACAGATTAGAGTTTGGAAATAAAAGCCCCCTACCTTTTTTTTTCTTTTTTCCCAGCAAAAATTCTAATTGATATTATGTATTTAGTTAGAATAAACTTATTTGCTTTTTCTCTTTTTCTTTCCTCCTTTTTGATTTTTTTTTCTCCCCCGTCAATTGTGATGGGGGGGAGGTGAAAAATTCCCTGCACGCTATAGCAATGTTTATGTTCTGTGAGGCTCAGATGTCTCCCTCCAGCTCGTAGCTGACAGGAGCGGTCTGTAGATTCTGACTGCAATCCTGCACGTGTGCTCAGAATCCAGCCTGGAAAGGGAAAATAATTTCTTTTCCCAATCATTTTGCTTTCGTTTGCAGTTTGGGAGCAGCAAAAGCTGGAATCCCACTGTCCTCAAAGAAACAAGCAAAACGAAATGCAGGGACTTTTTAAAATAGAACAAAACTAAACAAAAAACCCCAGTCAAAGACTAACTCTATCAGTATTGTCTACACACTTGCAATATTACATAACACCAATGAAAGTATGCAATTGCATCAGAAGAATAAAATGTTAGGAGGAGTTATTAGACAGTAAATAGCATACATAAAACACAAGACAATGATACTGTATCTTTAAACACTTGCATGCACACCCAGCACCAACTGAAATATATCTTTATTTGTATTACCTTAGCTTTTTATTTCATTCAACAATCAGTTTTCATTTTTTGCCTTCCAAATCTTTTCAGTCTGAATGTCGCATCGTCTCCTGGAGTCTAGATCTGTGTATATCTGCACTATCTCATTGATCTCTAAAAAGTGACATTGATGCCAACTGCCAGAGCTGGTACCCATGCCATCTGCTAGTGACGTCACGGGGCAGAGAAAACCACGTGAGCCTTTCTCCTGGGACCTTCATTCTGCTCTGATCATCTGGCATCCCTCTAAGTGGGTACCAGCATTCATGTATCAACACAGAAGGTTAGACTGATAGAAAAAAAAAAAAAAAGGGCAAAAAAAAAAAAAAAAAAAGAGAACGAACAGAAAAAAAATCTGCACCAGCATTTCACATACAGTAGGTGCCTTTCCACTGGAGCTGCTTCTTTTTAGCAGTCTAGCTGCACGGATAGACGTGCCAACATTTGGTGCTATCCCTGCCTACAGGTATGGCTGCCCTGTGGTTGTTAACGTGCTCTTGCTTATAGGAAAAGTGCTGCCTGGTACTGACCCGAGTCCCTCCAGAGCACCTGGTACCC